>JAMYHX010000201.1:0-72538 GCA_025529335.1 Rhizopus sp. PT2906 | reverse complement strand
CTATCATTGATCACCCATGTAACGAGGACTCGAGTAGGAAACGCCAATTCTCATGGGATCTTTATAGAAAGCTTATGAAAAAAAAAAAAAAAAAAAAAAATAGAATAGAAGTAAGCATAGAGAGCATAGAGAGGAGCCAAAGGAGAGAAAGGGGTTGAAGGAGTGGATGAGACCAAGGTTTGGTAAGAACCAAACTATCCCCAGCTAATACCGGGTTAGATTCGATTTTATGATCTATAATACTACGCGTCAGTTTCTTACAAGAGTAAATAATATAACATACCTTAGGGCTAGCTGGGGAGATAGTTGACCTTACTTTTTGATCCAAAGAAGAAAAGAAAAGAAAGGAAGCCAAGATCAGGCCATGTATAGGAAGTCTCTAACAGCTTTTCATTTTTTTATAAAGCGTTGACCACATTTATCATATACATATCAGAAATATCAAGCTCATTTTATATATAATACCATGTTGTCTTTTAAATAATAAGGATTAATAGCCAATTAAAGTGTCATTGTAGACGTTTTCTTCAGTAAAATAACAAAAAGTTGTCTTTATTTTACACAAACAAGGATTTGACGTTCATTTATTTACTTTTTGTTACTAGAAAACCTGCTTACAAAGTGTTCAAGCTTATTTTCAATCTTGTCTGCCAGAGATTTATTAAAAGTTTCTGGCTTATCTGCTGTCTCTTGCTGTGTATCTTGGGCAGTTGGTGCACCAGGCTGAGAATAATCACCCATGTAAGAAGCTTGCTGAGGAGCAGTGTTGCCGTAATTGTAATCAGTTTGGCCAGTAGTATTACCATAATTATAATTAGATTGACCAGTAGTATTGTTGTCATAATTATAATTGGTTTGAGCAGCAGTGTTTTCAGGATTATAAGTAGTTTGAGCTTCAGTAGATCCAGGAGGATATCCTCCTCCCTGTTGAGCAGGACCCATATTGTAGTCTTCGGGGTAGGCAGTCTTGTTATTGTCTGGAGTAGACATATGATTTATAAAAGAAGAAAGTTCGTTTTCATTATGCTTCAAGCTCCCTTTTTATATCATATTTCGACTCAGTGAAACAAAGTCTGATAAAACGTTGATGCAATCTAGGGAAACCCAGGTCATAGATACTAATACCGAGCCATTGATAAATGCATTTAAAACCGTAGTAAAGATTGCATAAACTTTATATAAACTTAAACCCTCTTTAACAATGTATGGAACCATTCTTGTTTTAATGCGTTATGGTACTGATTTGGTAAACAATTCATGACAGTTTACGTGACAGTCTTTTTCGATCTCTTGTTCTCTGCTATTCTCTCTTTCTTTTTTAAATAGAGAATAAAAATGTCTGAAAAGTACAAGAATTTAAAGGTCAAAGATCTCCAAGGTAATCAACTTTGAAGTTTTCACAAACGAAATGACGACTGATATCAATAAAGAGCTCTTGCAGAAAAACGGACTTCCTCATACAGGCAAAAAGGAAGAATTGATTGAAAGATTAGTTCAACACGACGAAACTATTGAAAAAGAACTCGGTTCTCTAGAAGAAGAGTTTGGTAATCTTGAGGATTATAAAGGGTAAAGAAAAAGAAGAAATGAAAGAACCTTCAATTGATGAAGTATATAGAGATGCCAATCCTGTAGAACTCACTACGGATATAGCGAACGAAGCTAATGCAATAGCCAAGGAAAAGGCTCAGAAAGAAGAAAAGACAGAAGAGCCAAAAGAAGAAAAGGAAGAAACAAAGAAAGATGATGATAAACCAAAGTCAGATTTCAAATATACACCCATCACGTTTGACAAGGCATCTTCTACCTCTCCAAAGCCCGTCGTTCCTGTCGCGCCCAAAGAAGTAGCAGTAAGCGACGATGCAGAAAAGGCAATAGAGAGAGCAAAACGCTTTGGCGTACCTTTGACTGAAAAGGCAAGACAAGAACTTCGTGCAAAACGATTTGGATTGGATAAAGGCGGAAATGATGACGAAACACTAAAGAAGCGAGCAGAACGATTTGGTCTTAGTAAGGGTGATAATGATCCTGAGAAACTAAAGAAGCGAGCTGAGCGATTTGGATTGAATAAGGGAGGAAATGATTCAGAGACTCTAAAGAAGAGAGCTGAACGGTTTGGATTGAATAAGGTGCCTACTACTACTGATCCTGCGGAAGAAGAAAAGAAGAGAAAACGCGCCGAGAGATTTGCAGAAGACAATGCAAAGAAACAAAAAGTGTAAATGAGCGTCGGAGTAAAAACTATGATTTATGTCCTTTTGGTTCTTTTCCCTTTTACTCTTTCTTCCTTTCATTTTATTTTAAAAATAAAACAAGGTTAATGAAAATAGGTATTTTTGTGTAATAGTTTGGTTTTTCTTTGGGATTGATTTGTATTTATGCGCAATATAAGCTTGCTGTCAGTTTGATCCAAAATGGGGCGATGTCTATGGCAATATGAGAACGGCTAATGACATGCTAAAAGAGTACTTTAAAAGAGAGATACACTGATTTCTATAATTATTAATACATGTTTTAAGCTATATATCAAGCGACATAGACGTACTCATTCTACCCGAAATGGCCTTTACAGGTATTGTTCAAATCGATCTTTACAAATGTTCTTTTCTTTATATCCTTTTTGCTTAGGATACGTCTTTAACTCTGTTGAAGAGATTATGCCATATCTTGAAGATGCAGAGACTGGCCCAACAGTTAACTGGGCCAGAAAACAAGGTATAGCATAGAATTATATGCATCGTAAATGATTAACCCGCATTCTCTCTCCTTCAGCCCAAAGGCTAGAGTGTTATGTGATCGTAGGATATCCTCAAAGGGAAGACAATAAATGCTACAATAGTCTCTGTTGCGTAGATTCTCAAGGGAAATTAGTCAAGACATATCAAAAATGCTTCTTGTTTGAAACTGATGAACAATGGGCCACTGAAGGTCCAGGTTTTGTGACTATGGAAATGGATGGTTTAGGAAAGGTAATTGTTATACAAATGGCATATATACTCTTTTCTATATACTTTGCTGTTGTTGTTGTGTTATAGGTGGGATTTGGCATATGTATGGATATCAACCCTTATCAGTTTAAAGCTGATTTTTACGACCATGAATTTGCAAATTACCACCTAAAACATGATACGGACATCATATTCTGTTGTATGGCCTGGCTAAAAGGTTCAGGTGATGAACGAGATATGATCAAGTACTGGGCGTTTCGATTATTACCACTACATAGCGACTCAGCAAACGAAAGGCATACGTATTTTATTGCATGTAATAGAACAGGTGTAGAAAGAGGAAAAGAGTTTGCAGGTACAAGTTGTGCTTTAGATATATCCAACAAAAACTTTACTATACTAGATTATATGGGATGCGATACAACAGGTGTCATGATTACTGAAATTTTACGATAATTGTGTCTTTCTTCTTTTTATTGATAAAAGTCTTCGTCTTTTACAGCATTTTCATCTTCTTTATAAATCTTGATTGTCTTGTCTGCTTCACCCGTGATCAAACGTGAGCCTGTTTTATCAAAAGTACTGCAAAAGATACCTGCTTCAGCATCAAGAGAACCTGGTTGCACTGTAGTTTCCATTGATTGGAAATTGTATCCTGACTTCCAGTCATTAAATCCTAGTGAACCATCATCACCGCCAGAGAAGATAACACCGTCCTGGTTTACTGATATTGTGTTGATGATAGCTTTTCTTCTCTCGTAATTTTGAATAAATGTGCCTTCTGGGCATTTCCATCCTTTCACTGCATCGGCACTGCCACTGACAAAACCAAACTCGGTAGGATGAAGCGCAATAGCACGCACGCTCTTTTTGTGATGTGTTAAGACACCCATAGTCTTACCAGCTGCCAAATCCCACAATCGCATGGTACTATCCATAGAACCTGTGATGACTTGAGGATCAGCTTCTTGACATTTAACAGCCGACACCGTGCTTGTGTGGCCCGTAAGTACGTGGATTGCTTGCTTTGTTCTCATGTCCCACACTCTTGCGGTTGCATCTCGACCAGACGTAACAAGGACATCCAATGTGGGATGCAAGCTTAACGAATACACGCCCGATAGATGACCGTGGTAATGACGAATGACCTTGTTTTGTTCCAAATCCCAACACTTTACCATCTTGTCCTCACCACAAGAAAAGAGGTATGGATGTCTTGGAGAAACCTCTAGCGCACGTACGGTACTGATGTGGCCTGTAAGTGACAACTTTAAAGTACCTGATGCTAAATCCCAAATCTTGATAGTACGGTCTCCAGCACCAGTAGCAAACCATTTGTTACCAGGTTCGACAGCAACAGCTCGTACCCAACCCAAGTGTCCACTGATGACACGCATCAACTTCCAAGGAGCATGCCAAACTGGGCGAATGATTCTGGCTCTTGCTCTACGTACAAGTGAACCTCCACCGGCTATACTGTCTCCAAATATATCTGGTGTATATTGATCTTTATGACGAATAGCAACAACGCCTTCATTTTTACCATCCCTACATTTTAATGGTTAATCTTTTTTTTCCTTTAAAAATGTCATCCTACAGTTTTGGCTTTTCTTCAATCGATTCAATCAACTTGGAAACTACACTGCCACCTTCAGCAGTACTTTCCTCAGTCTCTGCAGGCGCTTCCTCTACTGTTGTCGTCTTTGCCTTCATGCGTGCTTTGGCTGCTTCCTTTTGTTGTTTGATTAACACGTCAGGTAATTTACCAAGTCCTTGATATTCATCGTTAATTTTGCTTGTTAATTTGATACGTTGACTATAGTTTATATAGTTTAATAATCAACACTTTCCTCTTCTTTTTTTTATACCTTTCTTGTTCGTCCATGGCTGCTTGACTATAAGCTGTCGAAAACATGATTCTTGTTTTTTTAGCTGAATTAGATAAAACTGCTTCCATGTCTGTTATTGGTGATGACGATGGTGCTGATTCCATAAGAGTGTCCGCATTTGATCTTTTTGCAGTAACCATTGTAATCAATCTAGTAAAGAAAGAAAGAAAAAAAAAAAGGCAAAAAAAGGACAATAAAAGGAGCGTCATCATCACTTGAATTACCGCGCGGCGGACTGCGAGTTCTTCATGAAAAAAAAGTGAATGTTTTTTATTTACAGTTGCATATAGAAATATATAAATATAATTATTGATGACCAAATTTATGAACAATAGCCTCATAGCAGAAGAACATGATGGCAGCATTAGGCACCACTCGTAATAGATGTGCAGTCATACCACCATATAAAGCAGCAATACCTTCTTCTTTAGCTACCAAACGCAAGCATTGCCACAATCCAGTATATTTCAAAACACCATTCTCTGCTGGTTGTCTTAGTCTTGTACGAATCACTTCATGTGGATAAGCAACACATGCTGCCACAAACTTGGAAGTGGCTGCTGCTCCAAGATGCCCAATCCAATCCTGTGCTGTCTTTCCACCAATTTTGTTACTTTGTATATTGCTGTTGGACGAGGTACTCCATTTCTTTTTGAGATTCTCATAAATAACCCATTGAATCGTTCCCTCGGCAACCCCCAGATAAGAAGCACTCATACCCTTGTATAATCCTCTTATGCCTTCTTCACGAACAATATGATATAAACAGTCTATGCTGCCTTGGTATCGACGAGCTCCATTCCCTTGAAGCTGTAATCTTGTCTTTATAACCCAAATGGGATTGGTTGCAGTGGCAGTGACAATACCTGGAAATATGTTACTTTTTTTTTCTTTTTTTTTGCATAATTTTTGTTATTACCTGCTGTGGCTGCGGAGACAAGGTGAACAGCGGCTGTTTCTTTACCATTGTTCAGTTCGGTATATATTCTCTTTCCATTTCCATAAGTGAAAAAGTTGATAGATCTTGCAGGAATGACGCCTATCAGGTTAGGACCCAGTCCCTTGAAATAAGCTCGAAATCCTTCTACTTGATTAATTCGCCTATACACATGTTATTTTCATTGTTCATTCTAAAAGGTTGCAATTCATACATTAATAATCTTCCTGTTTCTATAAAATGGCCCAGTAAGAATCGGCTTTGATGAAGTGTATTTGATTTCATTGTTTGTTGATAAAATGTAGACTGTATCCAAGAATGGTTATTTTTTATTATTATTAAATCAAATTGTTGACATACCTGAAGTCTAGTCTTAACCACATCAAGCGGTGAAGTACATACAGCACCAACTAATCCACCAACACTAAGAATATAGATATATCAACATTATGTATAATAAACAATATAAGCGACTTACCCTCCTGCTACAAAGTGAACGTAGGATTTTGATTCTTTTGATACTGTCTTTAGAGCACTTGTTGTTGCTGTTGCCTTGTCTATTTCATCAAAGGGACGTTGTGTGGTTGTTATAGAGGCCATGTCTCTCTATGAATCTAAATATATATATAAAACAAAAAAGAGAGAAATGAAAAATTCATGTTGACGGGGGACCGTTTAGCGGACATCCTACAGATCCGAAGTAATAAAAGTCACAAAGGCTTAACCATTCAAATTCGTATCTTTTGACTCATCTCACCGCATTGGTTCCGTTCTTGTTGCTGTTTAGAAACTTGCCAAATTCTATCTTTTGCGCAGAATGTTTTGTCCTTCTTTTTATTTTGCAATGCTTGGTTCGATACATGATTTTTAAAGGAAATAGATATGTAAAGGCATAAACCCGCTCTCCTTCGTTTTAAAGCAAGTCCGTCAATGTGTGCCAAACTGACACTACTCATAAAAACAAAAATATCTGAGGAATAATCATTACTTTAAATTCGGACAAGTGTAAAAAATACTCAGACAAGGGCTTTTGAAGATTTTGGTTAAAATAACAGATTTTATTTAATTAAGGTGAATACTTAGTGCACTCAAAAATGCACTCAAAAATAGGCCAATGCTACGGACGTTACCTATGTTGTCACTATACAACTTGACATTACCAAAGTCTCTGCCTAATCTAAGACTGTCCAGTTCATTCTCTCTGATATAAAGTGTGAATTACACGTGTTCTTGCATCTTTGTTGATCAACAGACAACATAAAATTAGAATATAAAAATAACTTTTCTTTGTTATCTCTCTCTTCTTCTTGAAAAGAACCAATTCAAGACGGTAACTTCATAAAGCCATGTTTAGCGTGGCGCTGCACATTAGAAAGTTTTGTTGGAGGGCATCATAGGTAATAGGTAGAGGTAGCGCCCGTAGTATTAGTCTAATTTCTGGTGCATGTAGTGTTTCCCATTTGAGTTTGACGAAGTTCTTGATGTCACAAAAGCGATAGCGAACTTGCCCATAAAAAGCAAACTGCTGTAGGAATGAACCAGAAAGTCAACGATCCTCAACACATTACCTATTGCATTGAAAATATGGCCACCCTCACCTTTCCTACTTTTTATGAGAAATTCGATTTATTAAGAAGGGACTACGCTTATTCGCGGTATAAGAACATTATATTCAAGTATCTACCGGATGATTATGATAGGCTGACAAAGGAATTCAATTTATGGAAAGCTCCTTCGCAAGCAAACAGTTTTGGTTACAGAAAACACGGCTGATGACGGATCTTGACGCACATCTCAGCCGTGCCGAATACGTACAAAAAGTTATTCAACAAGAAATTCGAGCCTTACCTGATGCCAATTGCTCTACATCCTTTCGCGTTTCTAGTCATGATACAACTTATCGCTCGATGTCACCAGCAATCGATGATAATACCAATTCTATTTCTCCAAACTCTGATAATCAAGAGACTAATGACTGGCAAGAGTCTGCGAATACGCCCGTACTGGCAGATTCTGTTTTAAATTCTAACTGCTTCGTTACCACTGATAATGAGAATTCCACTGATGACTCGGCATCTGCGGATATGACAAGACATAATGACGCTGATCTCCTAGATCTGCCTGGACATCAGACATCATCGACATTGCTTTCTCGTACAAATGCTTCAGCTGGATGGATGTTCAAAGGCACAAACATCTCGACATTATTCATGATATTTCAACAAAAGGTATGTATAAGACAATTAGAAATATTCGCATACGTATCTAATCGAGTTTTTATTTTTGGTACCAGAGTGAAGAAGAAGAAAGTATTGTCATCGTCGAAGAAGTAGAATTAAATCTATGGGAGCTCTGGGTAATAGTTCTGATAAAGATGAAGGATGAGGATATTCACGAATACAGGTAAGAAAAACAACTTGGAATGCATTGAAAGAGTATTACATTTACCTTAAATTTACAGTCTGGAAAAACTGAATATCATTCAGATTGGAAACAATATAGGCTCTGATACTACCCGAAAATATTATCCTAAAGATTTAGTACAAAAGACAATCAAAAATACACAACCAGCTGCCTTGTTGACACAGAACCCTGAATTCCACAACCATATTCTTAATCTGGTAAGCAAAGACTTTCAACTATACAACATCTTGTGCTGAACATAAACGTCACACTTTTAGCGTGTTTCCGAGAATCCTGACTTTGAGCATATTCTAGCAAGTACTGCACCACACCTGTACTCAGCAGATCTCGTCAAGAGATTTCTCACTAATGTTATACATTCCTTGTAAGTGTTGAATCATCAAGCAAGTACCAAGGCAGACATCTAACTCTTTCAATCTATAGAATCCATGGGATTTTTGTTGATGACAGCGATGTCTTTCCAAATCAACTGAAGGCGTAAAGTTCACAGTTAGAGACATTCATTTGGAAGCAATATCACAAGAACTGAAGCTGATGGGACAATGTATTAGTCAGCTCTATAGTGCAGACGGTGTCTTGTGGAATAAGAACCACAACCTAGAGGTAGCAATCCTCGAGATGACAGGCCCCTTCAAGAAGCATAACCCGCCAAAAGAGACGAAAGATTACATAAAATCTGGTTATGGTCTCGTAGCCATGTTACATGCAATTGGTAGAGAGTACCAATATGATGGTTTTGGTATCTTCAAACAAATTGGCGTTTTCTTTGTGCAGGGCACACGTAAGTATGCTATTTGTTATAATGATATAAATAGACTAACACTGCTTGCATCTTCTCTTTAGCTACAAGCTGAGAATTTGACGTATGCATATGCCTACGAAAAAAAATGTACATTTCAACATGTATAGGTTCGGTTGGCATGCTAACACACGCTCAAGGTTCTGAAGAGAGCACTCGACGATTAGTCGATCTTTTTTGGCTGTTAAGAGTAAGCCTCAACTGAATTGTTTCTCAATATGCCTCCATGTTTGACTTGTTTATCTCTTATTAGACTTTAATTGATATAAACAAATAAAAGATGGGACATAAGAGCGATCATCCGTTTATAGTAATTACCTGTATGAGAGTAGCTAACTTGTATAGGAACTGAACAGGTTATTATTAGAAGAAAATGACATTCAATTTTCTCAAAGTGACAAAATTTACCGTTTTTATTTTATTAAGATATCTATCCCAATAAGTTTCAGAGTATCTAATCCAGCCAAGGCAGTCTTCTGTAGTGACAGTTTCACAAGCGGCTTTAATTCTGAGTGTTAAAGTATCTAAAGAGGAAGTAGATTTCTTTTGGCATGCTTTTTAGCCTTTGACCAGTACTCCTCAATAGGATTAAGAAAAGGAGAGAAGGCTTTTAACATCTACTCTCGATCGTATCCATGATATACTAGTAATGATGAATTCTGCAATTGTTCATAACAATATAAAAGTCATGCTTGTTGGGCTTGTCTAGGACATCCATCACATTTCGAACAAAACTTACAACATAACATATAGCTGTACCTTTATTTGATTTTTCTTTTTAACGTTGTCAATCTTAGCCTACAATAATGCATTCGTTATATATCAGTGACTGCAAAGTTAAAGCAAAGAGTATCAATAGAACGTTGTCTTGATTCCTTTTTCATTTTCTAATCTTCAATGTCTCGTATGCCTATTTATCCTGAAGTGGAGCAATTCATTGCTCTAAAAAAACGCACAAAGATAAAAAATATTCAATCCAATGATAACACAGAAGCCTTACGTGCCCAAAATTCAAAAAGAACTGGTAAAAAGAAACACTTAGTGTATTTTTAATGTCTCACAAGCTAATTTGCATAAAGGTACCAAGAGAAAAGATACTTTTGATGTAAGAAACGCAAAAAAGGACGTAAAGAGAAGACACCAGGCAGCTACTTCCGAAACATCATCCTCTACAAGTAGAATACTCTGTAGTTCTTGCCAAGAGAAGGGACACAAATCTGCAAGAAGTCGTGCCTGTAGGAATTACAACCTGAAATTAAAGGAGCTTCTACAAATCAAACTTGGCTCAAATTATCAAAAGTATACTGTTTCCATTCCTTTTGCAAGCTTCTGTAGAGAGATCCCTAAAAAATCCAACTCCTTGGAGAAGATTAAAGCAATATCAGGTTATATCAGGGAAGTGATATTGAAAGCACAGCCGTTTGTGAACTACTATATTTTGAAACATCCAAACAAGCTGACCAATGACTTTTTTGAGCAAAACTTTTGGTATATCATTTTCAGAATTGTTCGTGCTGGTCCAGATAAAATCAAGTCCATTCTAAAGGATTACCGAAACAGACGAAAGGAAAGGTCAAATGAAGAAAATTTGGACATTGATCAACCCACAAATTCATTTGTTTATCTGCCCTCCACTACCACAAATGGTAACTTGTTTGTAGAAGAGAATGAGCTAAGGAACTACGGACAATCTCTGTCAAGATTTGAAGGCTTGCGGCTGTCCAAGAGGAACACACGCCTCCTATCCCACAATCCGAAAGGTATGTACTCTTTTTCTTTTTCTTTTTAGTATAATCTAAACATTATTCGTATCTTACAGAAGGAGGAACAAAAACCGCTTTGAAGAAGGCGACTGCAAAAAAATGCCTTTAGTTATCTTTGGTGACGGTCTGAAAAATAAAGACCATATTAAGTTTAAAAGTCTTCGACATGGTGTCTCCAACAAGATTTATAGACAATTAAAGCACTGAGAGGGAGACTTGGAGAGTTGTTATTTCTCGATATCAATGAATACAAAGCCTCCAAGGTTAGTATAACAATGATCATAGATCATACATTCTAAACAATATCTCTATAGACCTGCAACTCTTGCTTTAATCAAGACATACAGAATCTGAAGTGTGGAGGAGGTGAGGATGTCAGAAAGATCCATCAAGTATTGAGATGCAACACTTGCAATATTTTTTGGAATCGCGATGTAATGGCATCCGAGAACACGCTTCTCATTGCTCGTTCTATCTGGAATAGTCAAGGTCGACCTGAATTTCCTTTTTTATTTCGTCCAAAAAAATTAAGTACGAATACTGTACAATATTGCTAGTTTTAACATGTCAATGTCAACTTAAAAAGAAAGAGGAAAGGGGGAAAAGAGTAAAGGGTAATAAATGCTACAAGTTTAATAGTTGTAGCTATCACGAGAAAAGTTTGGATCTTGAATAAAGGCAGCAAGGACTTTACTGCCAGTCTGTAATAAAGGGTGTCCAGCAACACTTCATAACGTCAGATCAATTGATATTTAAACAATGAACTACCCACTTACATTTGTAAAAATCTTTCTAGTCCTTCTCTACGCTGTTCAATCACTTCATCCGAAAATCTATTCGTAAAAACCTTTCCTGGTAAAGGAGGGATGTTCACTCTAGTAGATTCACGTTCTAATACATCCCGAAACCATTCAAAATCACTATATCTTCTACGGACTGCAGATTGTTTTAATTTAAAGGCAGGAATATTGGTCTATAAGAAAAAGGTTAGCATATATGCCTTGTTACTCTCTCTCTTTCTCTCTCTCTCTGAAACTTACTCTGCAGATAATTTCATAATCAGTATACATTTTACGTCCAAAGCCTTGAAAGTTATTGTTATTATTCTACAACCTTTTTCATACACATATTCATTTCATTACCATGTGTTTGAGGATTCTTGACTTCAATTTCCAAAAAGTTCTCAGGAATACCATAACGTTCTTCAACAGTTTGGTCTCTTGTGCTCGCACCCGTCATTGTTTGAAATGACTGAAATTTATGATGACCTGTTGACATGTTTTATTTAACCTAAAGAGTAAAAGAAACTGAAAGAAAAAAAAAAAAATAAAAGAGAGTAGGGCGAGTTTACAAAAAGAGAAAGGTTGGTCATTGCCTAAAAAAGATATCACCTTTTTCCCTTTATTTCTATATTATATTCAAAGTATATGAAGTCATACAATGAATGACATTATGATACAGCCTTGTTGATAACATGTTACTCATTCATATTTATAAGCTACTATTCTTCATCTCTGTCTGGATACAAAAAAAAAAAAAAAAAAAAAAAAAAAAAAAAAAAGTATATGTGTATGACCCCTTTCTGAGACAGAAAGTTACATAAAGATTCAAAGATAAACTTATAAAGAGATGATAGGTATTTTTTTCTTTCTTTTATTTATAAGCATACAAAGCATTTATCTAAGACAATTCTTCTGTCTTTCTCTTTTGTCCTGCTCTTGCCTTGGGACCCCAGTTTGGTGTAGGATTAACTTGATAACGAACCAAACCTTCAGATTTAGATTGAGATACAGCTTTAGGATGTTTTGTAAAGTTGACTTCGATACTGGGTTCCTTGCCAAGAATCGTTCGAGCAGGTGAGTTCTCGGCAATATTCTTCATGACCACAGGATGTTTCTTGACCCAAGCCCTCATTATATCCCACATGACAGATGCAGGTGCGTCGGTCTTGACAGATTGCTTCGCACAGTGTGACGAAGATACGTTGTATCCAGCATTCAATATGGCAGAGTAAAGATCGATCATTGGAATGCTGTTACAGTGAAGAGCACCACAGAGGGATGCCAAGGTCCAGTAAAAAGGTGTATTCACTTCCTCCTTGATGACAGTCAGCATGCCTTTCATACGTGCACTCGTACCATATTCTGACTCGTTCTCTTTGACGTGTTGCAACATCTTTTCTACAAACTCTGCATTATGGATATTTGTACCCCAAGTAGGGCCACCGATCTATTCAAAACATATTGGTACATTATTTTAATTTCTACAAGTGCGTTCTTACGTGATGTCTATAGCCACAGTGTTCACATGAGCCATTCACGACGGGACCTGTACCTGGTGTATGTTTCTCTGAGCCGTTATCTTTCACACTAATCTTGCCCAAAGGCTGCACTGAGAATGCGTGGCAGCCTGTGCATTCATAAATGATTGCCATGTTGCTAGCGGCCTTTTTGACTTCTTGGGGTGATGTGAATACACGAACAAAGACACGCAAGTAGAAATCAATACTACAAGAGACTAGAGGGACAATATGACGTTTGTATCGACCCGCCGATGTTTGCAGCATTTGTAAGACTAAACGAAGTGCCATTTCATGGGCAAACATACCCTTGAGAGGCATACCTCCATATTTACCATAACTACAGATCCGTTAATCCTTTCCGACCGTTTCCGTTATTGATATACTTGCCATGTTTCAGGATGCATTGATCCAGTCAAGATAGCCAAGTCAGTACATGTCACACATAGCAGACCACCGTCAGCAACTGCCTGGACTGCACCATCAACAAAAGGCGCCGCACTTCCATAAGGATCCAGATCGACAACATCAAACTTTTCATCCGTTCCAACTTTCTCATACATCACACGCATGGCATCACCATGATTAGGCTTTACCAACTCTTCAGTCAGACCGTTGTATTGCATGTTACGTTTGATAGATTCAACAGCATCAAGCTCGATATCATTACATACTACCTGCTTCAATTTAGGGATCTCCTTGGCATAACGAATAGATCTTAAGCCACTAGCACCCAATGCCTCAAGGATGGTGAAATTATTTGAATTCTTGATCTTTTCCAGTGTCTAAAATGGATAAGTTGATATGTTTATTTTTTTGTTTGTTCCATGACTTACGTTTTCAAGAGCCATTCTTGACTTTTCATCTATGTATCATATTTTAAACCTGATATATCTATATCATCTTGTTCTTTATTTTACCTTTATTTCTAGCCAACTTCTTTTCTATACGTGCTGCTTTTTCATTATTATAGATTTCACTCCATGTACGAATGGCAGCAATAGACATGTCACGATTGAATTGTTGAACAGGATTATAAAACACTTCATTATTCTTTGGGAAAAGAATCGTTGCTTTTCCTTCTGTTACTGTATTGAATTGTGATATATCAATCTCTTGCGTTGACATGGTTCTATAAAAACAGCGGTTTCTCAAACGGAAGGCGAGACTTTTTGCTGTCAACATGTAATTTTATTGTTGGAAAAAATAAATACACAAACAAGCCACAGATACAGGGCAAATGCATTATCTGTATAGAGAGCAAAATTTCTTAAAGGCTTCTTGCACTTCAGGAGACCTGCCACGAAGAGGAGCTGTTGCCAATGCAGTCGGGATATTCTCGGGTTGTTCTATCCATCTTTTGTATGGTATCTGATGTTGTGAAAGGACGTCCGCAAGCTTATCTAAACTGCCTTCATTCTTTGTCTATATTAAATTAGTATAGAGAGAGACTAAAAATAATTGAACTTTAATTACTTCTAATACGACTTTATGCATATTGTCTAAATCAGCAAGGTATTCTTGGGTATTCTTATCCTCCCGTGTTATGTGAAGAATGGCTGTTGCTGCATGGCAAGCTTGAGTCATTACGCTAGGTTTGTTTTAAATAAACTCGAGTTTTGGTTTTGTAGCTGTGTTCCTATTTACCTGCCAGTGGGCCATTGAAGTTTCTAATGTAAAGATTAGTCATGTACAATATACATTAGTGTATTTCATACTTTTGCCAGATCCTTTCTAACTACGATAAACATAGTTAGTGGCTCTGTTACAGCAGTTGTCGTTGCTGCTGCTGCTGCTGCTGCTGCTATAGAAGACATATAGAGGAAAAAGAAAGAAAGACTGAGCAGTCACAGTCATGATCTATTCATTGATTTTTGCATTGCTTTTGTTTTCTTACTCTCTCTTTCTTTTTAGAAAAAGAGATGCGAACATATGAAGATGCTATATTGAATGAAGCAGAAAACCTTGTTGAGAATATAAATAAAGTACACAAAAAGAACCAAGAAATCTTATGTTTTAATAACATCATTTAGCTGAAAGCGTGTGCTTCTCAAATGAACGATGAAGAATTAATAAATATTATTGAAAAGCTACGGCGGATAGAAAAGAAGACATCACTAGTGTGTACATTCTTTCGTGCGTCTGCGTTTAATCATCTCAAGCAAACACAAAATACAAACAGACCGCCTTTTTATCAATAAATAAAGCATTTATCACATAATAACCTTTACATACAATAAATAAAGACACTACGAGTAATTTGTGCGCGTGCGCGCTTTAATGTGAATAGGTCACACCAATATATATGTCAGGTACTATTGACTTTTGGTCCAGAATATCACACACACACACATAGATGTATACATTAGCTACAGAGACAAATCATAAAAGGCATCATGCATCATTTATATATATATATATTGTAAATGCTTTTTTTTTTAAAAAAAAAAAGCTTTAGTAGTCATCATGTTATTTTTTTAGAGAGATACAAGAGTAAACATAACAAGCTTTCATTAAGGAGAAGGGAAATCAAGTATAAAAAAAAAAAGCTAAACTGTTTGTTATTGATCTAATAATAATAATAATAATAAACCTCATAACGCTGACAATTTTTTTGATGACAAATTAACAAGTAGAGAAAAAAAAGGGAATAGTATTTATTGACTTATTTAGCAGCGGCAGTTTCCTTATCATCCTTCTTGTTCTTGGGGTTTTCTTTAGCGTTCTTCCAGTTTTCAGCCTATATTCATTGTATTTAGTATCATTTTAATCTCAGTGAAAAACAAATACTAACAGCCTTCTTGAAAGCCTATAACATATAATTGATAAGTAAAAAAAAAATATAAGATACGCGTACGCAACGTCATTAAATTCTTTTGTTTTTTGCAACTTACGTCCTTGTGAGCAATATCAGGATTTTCCTTCTTGACCTTGGCAAGTTCGGTCTAAACGAAATAAGTCCATTGATCCTTCAATGATACCATTTATATATATTCAAACATACCTTCATGAAGTTGTTATATGGGGACATCTTCTTGGCTAATGGATGATGATAGAGGGGAAAAAATTATTAGTGACACGCTTTTTCTTATGCCCACATCGCCCTTCTTCTCTCTCTCTTTTCCCACTTTCTTTGGATAAAGTAAGGAGGGTTTGATGAATGGATTAATTGTGTTAAAGATAACTTACTGGTCTTCTTGGTAACCTTTTCCTTGGCCATTTTAGTAATAAAAAGTATTAAACTTGTATAAGAGAGAAAAAAGGGAGAAAAATAATAGACTGCCTGCAAGGCTATTTGTCGTCTCTAGTGAA
The DNA here is from genome assembly GCA_025529335.1 of Rhizopus sp. PT2906. Classification (NCBI taxonomy): domain Eukaryota; kingdom Fungi; phylum Mucoromycota; class Mucoromycetes; order Mucorales; family Rhizopodaceae; genus Rhizopus; species Rhizopus sp. PT2906. The sequence goes on along the minus strand of JAMYHX010000201.1, from coordinate 56,167 downwards.
AAAAAAAAAATAGGTCGGCATCTCAAATTCTTGTGGCAGTCATTTACTTAAAGTGTTACGTTCATCACATATAAATATGCATACATATACAGTCGTGTACATACATCTGTATGCATTCTGTTTATATATTAAAGATGTATAGAAGGAGAACTAGACTTAAAGTTGTTATTCATATTGATAAATGTGTGGCCTTATAAGCTATAAAAGTATTTTTTATATTCAACTTCAGTGGCTTATGATATAGAGTGAAAATCAACATACTATTCTATATTATTTTTTTTACTATATACATATATGGCTATAGTAAAATGGTCCTTAAACTATTCTTATAAGCTAAATACATCATTGCTAGTCACATCTTTAGTCTACATATGCCTTTCATCTAAACAGCGGAATCTTTTTGAATACAAATATATGCCTTCTCCATGACTAAAGGAAACAGTCACCTTATAAATCTCCCTTTTTTCCAAAACATCTCAAAGGTTGGTGGGATAGAAAGAGAAGGAATAGGGACAGTGATTCACGATGATATACAAGACATGCTTGCCACTGTTGCTTTATTAAAAAAAGGATTTTGTGTATATTCTTAATGTTCCACTCCTTTGTTTAAGATTCCCGCTGGTGGCTTCATTTTTGTGTATGACCTTCCCTTTGAAAATATATACAATTGACCGCTTTTCAAGGTCGAACACTCGAGTCCCTCTTGTCCTTTCGGCTAATTTAAGATTATTAGGACGCTTAAATATCTCCCCTGACATACATCCCTTGGATACTTTCCCTTAAATACATACAACTCTTTTGAATTAGCTGGGGCATACACAACGTCAATGCTCTCTGATAGGTGCATTAATTTAAAGGCCACATATATATCTATAATTGGTTACGCGAACATCATATTTCGATACATAGTATTTGTCGTCAAGACGGCCAAAATGCTATTCTTTATTTCAAGTAAATGCCATCTATTTTAGTCTTTATCGATTCCTTATCTTGTTTGACAAATGCAGTCTTTGCAACTATAAACAAGACATGAGTACTTTTTCGTCTACTTGTTCAAATCAGAAAATAAAAGAACCTTTGTCTTATTGATAACTTATGACTGCATTACATACTCATCAAATCTTGTTTACATTGATATCTCATATTTTTATCAATTGATTTCAAGTCTCTCACATCCAGTTATAGTAACCATAGATAGCTGTTACCATGCTCAGGTCTACAGAGAGAGAACCAAATCAGCACAAAGTCAAAGTGGAATATGTTATATCTTTCAACATCTGATCCTTTTCAAATCTTTCCCACGAGTATCCTGTCTGAAGAAATCTTCCTTTTGTTAAAAGTACGCCCACATAAAAGAATAGAAATGTCAGGAGCTATATAACGTACAACTTGAATTGCTTTTTATCAAGTTGATTAGCCAGTCCTGCACACAAGTGTACCCTCTCTTAATTGAGAAAGCATGGTTATAGATAACCATAAAGAGCAACTTGGAAACAGCACTGACTAAGGGTGGGCCATGGTTTTTCCAAAAACAATAATCATAGCAATGGTTCATCTTTTATTGAAGGTCATACTCTATAGCTGCTTTATTGAGTATACTTGAACTATTACAAAAGCGTCCAAGGAAAGACTGTAACTTTTGGATGCTTATCATATTCTGCTTTTACTTACAAAAAGGCTGTTTGTACATGTCTTCATTAGTAGATGATAAAATAATAGCGTTAACCGTGAATAAGTTACCCCCCTTAAAAATTCGGCTTTAGCTGATCTCTATTTTTCTGCTAACAAACAATGATGCAAGACACGAGCTCTTTAAACGAAGTTATCTGATTGATTCTATTGGCCCAAAAAAAGACAACTACAATATCTAATGTACTAAATTACCCCTTTCCACCATTAATGCATCTCTATGGGAAACAAAGCTTTACAAGCTACTGCACTCATTTCTTATAAAAAAAGAAAAAAAAGATTGCAAGCATCAGTTTTATGCTCAACGAATCACGTGCAATTTATGCTTCATCAGGCTGGCCACCAATTTGCTCTTTGGGAAAAGTGTTGCCCTTTTTTTTTTTTGGTCCTTTGCTAAACATGTCTATTGTTGACTTGAGAGCCATAAAATATGTGGAAAGAGTGAATGAAAACCTCATTTGTTGTATATGCCAGACTCCATTTATTGATCCAGTGACCACTCCTTGCGGGTACAATACCACTTTTATTCACACTGCCTCAAAAGCTCATTCTATTCTAAAATAGACATACCTTTTGTTTACAATGCATTCAACAAGCACTTGAATCATCAAACTTGTGTCCAATCGATAGAGCGGTCATATCTCATGAACTACAACCTGCAATCAAAATAATCTCAAATATGGTGAATGAACTATTAGTGCACTGTACACAAGAAGGCTGTGATTTCACCTGTCAAAGACAGCTGATAGAGTCTCACATAAAAAACGATTGTCAGTACACGATGACTTGCTGTGAGCTGGAAGAGTGCCAAGAGCTGTTTCTTAAGAGAGATCTCGGCTCACATGCGGAAAAGTGCCAGTTCAGAACATCCGAATGCTTCATGTGTAAAAAGAAACTAAAGGTGTTTGAACTACAGGTAGAAAATACATACACAGACAAGAAAGGATCCATAGAAGAGACTAAAGAGCATATATATGTATATATATATATATATAGAGTCATTTTGATCTTTGTCCTGCAGAAATTATAGAATGCACTTTCTGCAAAACGTCTCGGTCTCGACTTGAACACACTTCTCATATTGACGAATGCCCTCAATACAGATTAGACTGCAATTATCGTGACTTTGGATGCTCTTGGAAAGGGGAGAGACAAGACTTATCTGACCATCTCGCCAACTGTCCATACGAGGCATTGAAGGGATATCTACACCAGCAACAACAGACAGAGAGATCATTGAGAGAGGATATCTTGAGGCTTTCTAAAGAGAATCAATCGCTCAAATGCCAGCAATACGAAATGCAGCAGCGCATGGACTCTGTTCTTAATCGACTTTGCACAATGTTTCCTAGCCACTTTTCACCTGACCTAGACATGATACCCGAAGAAGCTCGTAATGAATCTGTGATGGTTGAGAATCAAAGAGTGACAACCGAATTGGAGACGCTATCGGCTAATCTTGCTTCTCTGGAACTAAAACAAAATATGGCCTTGATGACGGAAACATTTCGGCTTCAGGAAGAACTGCAGAGTATAAGAGCCGTCTGTCACGGGCTAAGGATGCAGATGCATTATCTCATGATGGACCGCAAATCAGCCACAGCAACATCTCCAGCGGCCGCGGCTGCTGCTGCTGCCGCCGCCGCCGCAGCAGCAGCAGGAAGTGGATCGAAAGTGAGTGGAAATGACAATGAGTCCGGTCACGCTGGCGCCATGGGTTCACTTGATAGAATGCGCAATTGGCTGGGTATGTTATGTATTGGTATAAAAGAAGGGGCTTATAACTAACATTTATTAGATCCTCAAGCCAATACGCCAAGACAAGAAACAAAGCTTTAGAATGAGAGAGAGAGAGAGAGAGCATGACTATTCATTTACATATGAAATACCCTATTTATTGAAGCCACATTTAATCGCGGAAAGCACGGCAATAAACCCACATTTTAATAATGTGCACAATAGTCAAAGTAAAACATTCCCAAAGTAATATCATGAGAATATTCTTCTTTTAGCTTCTATTTCGAAGAAGGGAATTTGATGAATGGGTTAAAGACTGCATGAACTCAAACCATCGAAAAAGAACTGAAACCGATGCTGAATATCTCAGATTGTTTGGAATTCTTTTTAGGAAATTCTTTTCCCTTCTTAAATGCAAACTACACCATTTCTTGTTCAATGGGAAACTGCCCAATGATTTTTCTGCATTTCACGTATTTACTTGTATGGCTGCATAAATAGTTGAGCTGTGGGTATTCTCTGCAAAAAAAAAAATAGTGTTTCTAAGCAGGACACCATGCAGGTACACATAACTCTAAATACTCCCTATGCAAGATTATCCTTGTCTATCGCGATTATTTGATTGTCAAAATTTGAAATAGGAGAACTGGAGAAAAGGAAATTTAGAGCTTATCATAAGGATATCTCGAAAAATGATATCAAATTGAAAGCTTCTCTATAAATCAGTTGTTCTCAAATGATCTATCACGGGCCAAAATAAGTAAATCACATCCCTTCAGAATCATCATGAGCCAAAATAATAATAAAGCCGCAAGAGCGGTCTTTTTTTTTTTTTTTTTTTTTTCCTTGATCTCAATCGAAGCCGATCTATGTGAGATAAATAAAGCCACACGGTTGGCTCCGTCTTCTTATTTCCACGAATGCGAAAACTTTAAATGATAAATAAAAAAAATATGGATAGAATGAACTGAAACCCCTCCTTTTGCAGAATAGAAAAAATAGAAGAAAATAGAGTTGCTTCATGCATTCATCAAGGAGATAAAGAAACGTTTCAAAGAGTTACACATCAAGCAATTCATTTAAATAAAAATTATCGTGTAGCAATAACACATTTGTTTATTATTTACAACATAAAAAGGGGAGATTGTATTTACTATCTTCAAACAGTAAAAAGGAGAAGCAAACAAGTTATTTACAAGTCTATAAGGGGTGATGTATGTAGGATGCGTATGCATTGATTATTCTGGTGTATAAGGTGATTGAGGTATATCAAGATCTAAGACATTGGACAGGGTTGACTTCAAATCATTAAGTGACACTGGTTTGCCTATGCATCCATTCTAAAAGAGTATATGAGTAACCCATGTCGAAGAGAGTTTCAATTGTATTTATATTTACCATGCCGGCATTAGTATACAACTCGCGCCATTCCTTGGTATCATTCGTGGTGACAGCAACGATGGGTATATTACGATTATGAAGCAGGATATCGAATTCGGTGGATGATCGTATATGACGTGCTGTCTCAACACCATTGAGGATAGGCATGTCAATGTCCATCAAAATCAAATCGAACGGTCTACATCTTAATAACTCTAATGCCTTTACTCCACTCTTTACTAGCTCTATATGCTCAAACACGTCTGGCATATGTGTGCTCAGTAATCGCGATAGTATTTGTAAATTAACAGCGTTGTCATCTACGAGCAATACATGAAGTCTAGGTGATTTTACTCTCTTTGGCGGATTGCTGAATCGTCTTTTAAATAATGCAGATGGCGATGGTAATGATAATGATGGTAGTATCAGTGGGACTTGAGGCGTTGTTGGCGGTGATGGTAATGATGATGATAATGATGGTAGTGACTGAGATGGTTCTTTATCAAAGAATGAAGCTGAGTATCTTATACAGGTGGGTCTAAAGCTTGACTTTCCAGTATCATGAATAAGTATAGTAGGCGTCGAAGGTAATGAATTGAATAACTGAGATTCCTTTATTCTCTTTTTGTTTTTGTAAGCAAAATAATCCATGGCTTTAAAAAAAAAGTAAAAAAAAAAAAAAAAGATGTAAAGAAAGAAAGAAAGCACGGAAAGGGGTTTTTCTTGGCCGCTCTTTTATAAGCAGCGTTTATCGGAATAACCTAAATCAAGGAGATGAAGGAACCAATTGTCCGAAATTAATAAAAATTTTCGTTTCTACAGCAACAAATTATTTCCTTTCCTGGTAACAGAGACCAATAGGGGCATTCCAGATTCACTCTCTTTCTTTTTATTTTCTTCGTGTTGAGCTTTCCTGTATTATTTATCACATGTAGAATTGAAGACAATTCATTAAAGACACTTGCACTCGTTTGGTTGCACCGTGAATGTTGTCCAAGCCGGTTCCCGTGGTTACCCAGTCATGAAAGAACCACTCGACTTTCTTTTTTTTTCTCTTGGTTGCTCAGCGGGTTTTTGACAGATTAAGAAAAATGGATATTTTTAATAGAGCCCCATTCAATGAAAAAGTTGGTTGAATGCATTAATAAATAATAAATCATATTATCATACTGTTATTTTTGGATGCTCTATAGGCCACTTGACCTTGATATATATATATATATAAATATAAATATATATCATTTCTTGTCGTTAGCTGGAAATAATGGATCGAGTTTATCTCCCTTATTTTTTTCTTTATGCACTCGTGTAAATTTTACTCCGGGACCCTTCGAACTGTTTTCAAATTCCTTGTACAAGGCAACAGTCATGGGACGATATGTGTTTGTTTGATGTCGACGTGCAAAACAAATTATTACGCGCGACACGGTTCATTCCTTTATCCTTGGCGAAGCACATGATGTTTTTTTTTTTTTTTTATCATCGTGTCCATCTTTTACAGCCAATCGCTTTTGAACTCCTTAAATAAGCGATGGGGCACTTCAGTAGGATAATCGGTTTAACCTTTATGTAATTCATTGTTTTGTCGCTTTTAATTCAAGAGTCTAGAATAATTGTGTGAGAATGAAAGAAGTTCCTCTTCTCTCAGGTGATTACGAGTTGCCACGTTGAAAAAGTTACAAAAAAAAAAGCTTCTAGAGAAATCTGTTCACTCTTTTTACATGATCGTATTACAATGTTGGCGCAAAAGAATTTGCTCCTTGAAAATGTTGATAGAACGTTTCTAGAAAAAAAAAAGGTTCGATAGAAGTTCGGCCAGACTTCATCTGTAACATTCTTTAGGTAGCAATCCGCTTTGTCTTTGAACAAATAAAAATGGTTCGCGAATCAATTAAATTTCTAAATTTGGAATTGTTTATTTGGTGCTCATTAGATGCAGCACCCTTTAAAACCATTTGATACCCTGATAGAACAAATAAATGTAAGGGGAGGGAAAAAGAAAGAGGGGACACCGATTTCAGGGTCGAGAACCATTTCATTATTGGTTAATGACTTTAATCAAAAAGTAAGACATATCAAATCACCAAGTTGATGAAAAAGATTGTTATCAGATATTTCATTTCAAATCAAAATAACAAAGCCAGCGCACACACATCAGTGTATCCTTAAGGGTCATGTACTATTACTAGAATATTCTATTTGATGGAATGACCATATCTGTAATAAAAAAAAAGCAAAAAAAAGAGTATTAGACCTAGTGAGAAAGTCATTCAAAGAAGAAAAAGATTGCATAAAACGTTGATTGGGGGCTATGATTAAGCTTTGCTTGGCAAATTACAGATGCTAAATTAAGTAGAAAACCATCAAGAGATTACTCAATTGATTACGATAAAAACAGACTGTGGCTTTCTTTTTTGATAAAAAGGAGAGGTAGCACATAATCTTTGTTTTCTGTATCATAGAATTGAATTATAGTAAAGGTGCAATTAGTCTTTTGACAGGCATGAATTAATAATAAATCAATAAGGAATATCATGATCCCATGACTTATTCAGTCATTTCACTATTATTAGCATCATAAGCAGCCTATGAAAATCTAAAGTTTATTTTTGGTCACAGTATGCTTTATCTAACTGAATCATGCTTCATTATTAATCACGGGAGTAGTCAGCCATGTGTCTGTAAAATACCCCATTCAATTTGAACGGGCTTACACTACTGTCTAAGAACTTGTGGTTGACAACACGATAATTACGGTGAAGTCGGAGCTGGAATTGATGAATGCCGAAGCATAAACTTCGATTAGTCTGCGCTTTCGTGTTTAAATCACCAACATCTCTATCTCTTGCTCAACAGTAGAATCCAAACTTTCTTAAATAAGCTATGTTTCCTGGATCTCGGTTTTTGAAGAATGACTAAAGCATTCTACAATTGTTTATAGATCTGCTAGTACTTCAACTTTGTCATTACAATACCAAACAGTCTTAACTGAAGATGATAAGAATTGTATGAAGCATACACATGACCAAGTGGCAAATGTGTATTAAAGACGGATGTTACTGTAATGGATGCAGTTTATGACGAGTCGAAAAACTACTCTGTTGAGCAGCAGTAACATATCTATTACGTGATTTGACAACAATAATAGTCTTTTGCATTCATATATATTGATGTCAGTAACAGAAAGTTGGTCAACATGTTTGGCAACAATTGCTTATAATTCATTTCTAAAGGCTTAACTGGCTTGATGTGATATTTTAAGTAGTCTTTTGATGCACTTTTTATTGTTATTATTATTATTAAGAAATGGAAATAGCGCCCCCCACAGTGCTGTATATAAGCTGTCATTACAGGTTTAGTAAGTCACTACGTAAGCTTTACTTCATCTGAGCGTGCTTCGGTAAATTACCTACTATAGAGGTGTCTGTGCGCAGCGCTTACGAATCCAGTCAAATTAGTAATACGGAAATTTCATTGGAACAGTATAAAAGACAGCTGTTTTTACAATTCTCTCTTTCTTCTTTAAATATTCGTAATGCAAGATCAACAACAACAACATCAGCAGCAGCAGCAGCAGCAAGACATTGTGTGGAAATCATATTATTTTGTTAGACAAGCACAACCAGAACTTGAGCATGGAGACAAGATTATATTACCAGCAACAGCGCTTACACAATTACTATCAAAAGCAGGATCTGAACAATTACCGTCACCTCTGACATTTGAACTACGCCATCCCCACACGAACGCAACGATCCACTGTGGTGTGAAGGAGTTCTCTTCCTCTGACACGGCCGAATTACCTCTATGGATTCTGTCTGCCCTTGGTTTAAAAGAAGGCGATCGTGTGCTTATTCAACTGCGATTACTGCCCAAGGGCACATGGACAAAGTTGAAACCATTATCAATAGATTATAAAGAGATTACAGATTACCGTGCTGCTCTCGAGGCTCATCTTCGTGGACATTACAATACTCTAACTACCGGTCAGGTTCTTTCCTGTCGGTATGGTGGACGCACCTATCAGTTTAAAGTGGTAGAGCTGAAACCTAAGGACGCAGTGTCAATCACTGATACCGATTTAGAAGTAGATATTGAAGCAGCCGAAGAGCAACAACAGCAAGAGAAGAACTGGCATCCAACTAGTGAGCCTGTAGTTATTCGTTTAAACGAGTCCCAATCAAATGTCGAAGTGCCTTACAAATCATATAGATATTGGACAGTTAAAATACCTCAAAGCATATCTGTGAAGCTTGTATTAAATATAGAAGCAGGTGATATAGGTAAGTGATTGTATAAGCTGAGACGACACAGAATGGGGAAGTCTAAGTCGATGCGTGTATGTATAGATGTTGTTGTAAGCAGTCAAGAGAAAAAGCCGACAGTTGACAGATTTGAATGGGCAAGTCTAAGCTCAGATAGTGAACGAACGATTCGTATAGACAATGCACCATCGGACACATTGTATGTTGGTTTACATGGATATAAAGAATATTCAATTGTATCCTGGAGGGTAGAAGAGGATGATGGAAGTATGGAAGTGGACGACAACGTCAACGAGAAGCCAGAAAGTACAGAAAATAAAGTTCAGTGCAAGAACTGTCATGCGTGGATATTGGAACGTACAGTGTTGTTACATGAGGGATTTTGCTATCGCAATAATGTACCTTGCCCTTGGGGATGCGGAAAAGTTTTTAAAAAAGGAAGCGAGGAGCTAGAAAAGCACTGGCATTGCGATCAGTGCGAGCATACGGGAACCACGGATGATAAAGACAAACACATTGAGTATTACCATACGCCAAAGACATGTGTCTGTGATACTTTTACAAGCAACACATATGATGCATTGGCAAAGCACAAGAGCACCGATTGTCCCGAAAAGATGATTGTTTGTCGATACTGCCATGTATGTATTGTTTTGTATTATATGGTGTGTATCGCATACTTATTTATCACTATAGACATTGACCGCGCAAGGAGTTGTTTCACTGGATGCGAGAGATAGACTGCTGGGATTAAGATCTCATGAAAGCTATTGTGGGTCACGTACGATTACATGTCAAAAATGCAACAAACCCATACCCATCAAAGATATTCAAGTCCATGCCAAGATACACGAGGTCAAGCGTCAACAGCAGACACTACCCCCTGCTTGTTGTAACCAAAACTGTACAAGGCCCCGAGCAAAGAATAGGCTCTCACTGTGTCAATTCTGTTTTGGTCCATTTTGGATATCTGAAGATGACCCTAAAAATGCCAAGTTGATGCAAAAAGTTGCACGAAAGCTGCATTCACAATTAACCGTAGGATGTGGAAATAGTTATTGCCGGAATAAGGTACACAGACAAACAACAAACATACACTCTTTTAGAGTCCTCTTACGATGTTTTTGATTATGTAGTACTGTGCTACCTGTACCAAAGACCCGAAAGATGCAACTACAGCTGCAAGTATGTTGATACCCCTTATTAAAAATTTGCCTAAAGAACTAGTCAAGTCAGATCCCCAGCCAGAACTCTATTTCTGTGTAGACGAGTCTACGACGCGCAAGAAATTTTTAGCCGAGATATTGTGCGATATGACTGAACACAAATTTGAATTGGGATGGTGTGTCAAGGCACTTGAAAGTGAACAAGAAGATTTAGATAGAGCACAGACTTGGCTGGATCGTAATGCGCCGAGAAAGAACCTTAGACTGTAAATATTTTAATATGACCATAAATATCATGTCAAATAAATACAACATCTGAAAGTTTTGCTTGAATATATTCATATGAATATCATGTTCTCTCTTCTACTTGGATGTTTGCTTGTTTTTTTTTTTTTTTGTTTATCCACGCCTAAACGATTACTTTAATTTGAATTCGCGCAAATATCCCGTGTACGCGACTGGGTGCCTTGATGAAAAACACACTATGTCATACATAGGGTGAACAGACGATATTTGCCATGTTTATTCTATCCTTTTTTCTTGGTTGTACATTGTTTGAAACAGTCTGTTCTCCCCCTCTTTTGTTTGGGCTATTTTAATAATATGAATGCATAGAAAAGAGATTTGTGTAATAAACTATTAACAAATTGTTTATTATTGCAAGTAAATAATACACAACTCATGTATTATTGAGATAGTTTGTTTGTTTCTTCAGCCAGGTTTGATGTTTTTCTATTACTGTTGCATTCAGCTTACCATAATCAAAAAAGACAAGTTCGACAACAAGCAAAATAGATAAATGTTAAAGTAGGAGCTGAGGTAATGTTTTATTAGCAAAGGAGTAATAAAAAGGAATAATAATAATACAAATATACACAAGATGGGAACGAGTATTTATATATGGTATGGGTGTTGTTTTATATTATAGTTTGCTTGAATAGGGATCATCGCGTCCTTAGTTTTCTATATAAAGTTTTGTTAATGATAGTACATATAGCTATCAAGAGGTATTACCGTCGCTTAATTAGTGGTCTATTCTGCTCAAAGATATCAATGACCTCGTCTTCGCTTGCCTCTTGCCCTTCTGTCAAAGAACAAGCAGGGGAATTTCTGGTCGATGTGCTGTCCGTAACTTGCTAATATGTAATACCATCAATAAATATATGACTCATGTTTGTGAAATGTATACCAACCTCTTCTTGTGACAAATGTCTCTCATTATCAGCTGAATTCCCTTGACATTCAGTTCGGCTCAAGATATCCTTGGTTATCTGACTTAGTTTAAGATGACATTCCTCTATTGACTAAATCATTGCAATATTAGGGCTACTTTGAATTGCTTATAAAGAATTGTTTTACCTTGATTTGACGTTTTAACTTCAAGTTTTCCTCCTGTAGTTCTTGAATAGCTCTATTATCTTCATTTACTTCATAGTTTGCCTCATCTATAGTGGCAGGTAAAGGTAACTGTGGCGTCGAACCTTTAATACCAAGTTGCGCATATTTCTTGAATAATCGAAATGCCCTAGTTCGTATCTGAAAAGGATCCTTTTCAAATTTCTCAGAGGCAATCACTTTTAGCAGCTTGCCCATTTTGGTTTCCTATCCGTGTCCATATTTAATATTTATAAGTCAGTATTTGCTTTTGAACATACCTTGGCCAGATCAAACGTGACTCCTTCAAATGCCTCTATCTGTTTCATGATTGCATCTGTATCTTCACAGAGCTTGTCAATGAGATGTAAGTAACGAATCCGGTAACAACTTGAGACATTACTACTCACCACATCCTTTTTAAATATGCTTCGTCGTAACTGTTTTCTTAGCCTCAGAAAGGAAGCGAACGCTTCATCTTCGTCGGATAGTCCGTCTCTTTCTGGATCTAATCTCGAGTATTCACTGCCTTCATCGTCTCTTTTTTGGTCTTCTTTAGCTAGATTTGTATCAGAATTCAGAATACTTTGCTTATTACTGATGTTGCCATAATATTCTGTGTTCTTTTGACCCTCTTGTAGTCGGCGTATCTAACGTCAATTATGAGTAACTACGGTTCTGTAGATCTTATTCCAAACCTCTTCCATAAGTCTCTCCTTTTCTAGTCTTTCTTCTTCTGCCTTAGACTTTAAAGTATTCATCTCCTCAATGATCAGTTTTTGCTTTTCTAAAAGCTGGATTATACATGGTAAGTAACTTAAACTGTCTTCAATGGTTTTGTATTTACTCTATTAAGTAATGCTCTATTATGCACTAAAAGAGTGTATTAGCTTGTTGATTGTATCTCTATCACCGCCAAGTTTTACCATTCTGATCATCCATTGTATCTCCATTTAGCTTTTCAAGTTCACGTTGCATCATATCTTGCTATTCATACTGTAAGAAGAGGAACAAACTATAATGTGAAATAGGATGACATACCTCCTGTGTAGCTGATGTCAACAATACTTCTTGTTTTGCTTGGTTCCGAATATCGTCAATGCGACTCTGTTCTTTCTTTATCTCTTCTAATTTTGAAATCAAGTCTTCCAAAAATGATTTGTATTCACCAGCCTTATCGTAATACGAGTCTGAGGCGATATCTTGCTCCAACATTTCCGTAGATGACTCAACACGCGGGCGCTTTGATGTCGATTTAATATTCTTTGGATCAACCCCTGTTTTCAGTTGCCGTATTGTCGTAACGTCTTTGGCCACAGCTGAAAACTTCATAACATGACTGTTTTCATCAAAGCTTGTGTCAAATGGATTGAAGTTGACAATGATCGCCTGTAAGAGAAAAGAGTTGGAGATCCTTTTTTGTGTTTTCTTCCTTGGATCCTTACCGCTTTTCCATCACCCTCGAACGCGCTTTTGAACATTTCGGTTAGCTTGCTGTGCCTGTATGGTATAACTGCAGCACTCTGATGATTCGAATAGTTTAGTATCTTTTAAGAGATATCTGCATCTAGTGTTACCTTATTCATTTGATTCAGTCGAAGCATTTCCATGCATTGTCCAAGGAACATGAGGGATTTATTGATATTCCCAGCTTCTTTTAGCCTTTGACCTAGTGCATGTTTAGATTGTTGGTGATTATCGGCATAGATCTGATAATTACCTGAACTAAGCGTATTTCTATACCTTTCGGATCCTGCCAGGTCAACAAATGATAATTTTGATAGCATGGCATATTGAGGATCTTCACACACAAAATTATTATGATCTATAGGACATCTCACGATATGTACTGTAAATATACTATGACTTCGACTACTCTCTTGATTCATTGCTGTAGAAAATACTCGTCTGTTCTGTTGTCCAAATGACAGTATAGCATGTGCTTCATGGGTTGACTTTACTTTAATAAGGTTCATGTCTGCCACATATTTGTTTCCTGTACGTTGTTCATATTTGAAATGTAGTTGGTTTCTTTTGGCTCCTGGCTTTATTGGCGTTGGATCAAGTAGGTCAAAGATCTGCTCGTTGTAAACTTCGATAAATGAAATCCAAATTCCATATTCAAATGCAGTATCAACCTTGATCTTTTGATCACTTATTGACTGCTCCTGAACCTACATATCCGCTTGATGTTATTGTCTGTTATATGTCACAACATGACTCACCTTACATTACAATGCGTCAAAAGTCGTCTATTCTCTTCTTCTGGATTGTCATACGCAACTGTTGCACTATGCATAGCTGGTTTCAACTATAAAAAGAATTCATGAGTATTCATCGTCATGATGTTTATATGTATATTGTTTTACTTTAGTCTCGCTCTTGTACTGATCGATGCTATTGAAAATCAAGCTCAAGGAACGAGGTACCAATCCAGGATCCTCTGGTTTTCCCATCACCGTGTACGTCTTTCCTGAATTCGTTACACCATACGCAAATATGAGCGCGTTATTTCCACCGAGTGCATCCTGGATGAGTGGTAAAGTTGTTTCATTAAAGAATGTTTGCTGATCTGTTGAATCGTTAAATATCTTGGTGAATCTGTATTTCTCTGGAGTCTTATTTCTGGTTCTATATGCGTTTGAATCCTACAAATGATGTGTTATGTATCTATACGTCGTGTCCCTTTTTTTTATATCGTACAACTGGTGGAATCATTGAGACCATATAGTCATCTAGTATTTTGATGTATGGATCACTGTCTCGACTGTCATCATTAGATCTAGGCCGAAGACGTAAATAAGACTATAAAGAGGTGAGAACAAGCAATTATTCCAACTCTTTGGTCTTGCCTTTATTGGTTCTTTCTCCGGATTGTAGGATGGCTGTCTCTTGGATACGGAATCAGGGGTTGATGAGCTAGATCTATGCATTGTCGGAGGTAAGCTACAGAGATAGTGTTTAATACAAATTCAATGTTTTGTCTTTCTGTTTACTTCATCCCACTTCTTCCGTTGTTTTGAATGCTTATTTTTTTTTTTCCAAGAAAGAAGTAAAGGTTGTCTTAAACAGTTGAATGATCATTGCGGGGATTAAACATCAAGACGTGCACTAACGGGAACAGACGTTTAAAGATACTTTATTAAATCCAATTCCAAAGCAGCGACTTCACTCTCTGACATGATTGTATACAATGTTTGCTCATATATTTTGTATAAGAATGAGTATGTAATTATGAATATGACATATAATAAAAAAGGGGGAGCTTTCTATAGGAATACAACAATAGACATATTGTTGTATTTGGTACCCGCATACTTGTATCTCCGTCCAAAAGCAGCAAAGGAAAAAAAAAAAGAAAAAACTTTTTATTACTTGTAGTGAATATCAAAATGGACTTTACGTCCGTGCCATTCCAAGAATTACTTGTCCGTAATGCAGAAGATAAACAGCTACTCAACTTTCTATCACACCTTGATAAACAATACACAGAAGCACAGGACGAAAAGGTTCGTTTCGGCACATTACAAATCTTGATCCCGGTTTATAAAGCCTATTTGAACCGATTACAAGATATTGACGAAGGGAATCGTGTTTTGGAGACATATTTAAAACCTTGGATATTAACAAGTCTTTCTCATGAATCAACCGTGTCAACAGAGAGTGTTCACCTATTGGAAAATACAGTCGCATTTTTTATTGTCAAATCATTTTTGACAGGATATCAATTTGGCAAGGATACCATCTTGATGCTTCTTTGTCAGTTAGTGTCAATCATGACGATCGAGCCTGATTTTGTTGATTTAAAGCCGATTGAATTTATCGAGACGTGTGTTGATAAACTAGAATGTAGTGAACAGTGGCAGCAAGTTCAACAGCACAAGGACAATTCTATCGAACTTGAGTGCTGTTTGAATATACTCAACTACTTTATACGAGATCTAAATGAAAATGAACAACTAAAAACAATGGGTGCTAATGATATGGATCACTGGATAGAGTTGATCTTTAGTATCGCAACTGCCATGATTCCGTGTACAGATGCTACCGTACGAAGCAAATTAGCACATGATCTATTACCAAATTTACTCCGTTGGAAGCAACATAACAAAGATTTCGGAAAGCAAATCTATTGGTGTGAGGCAAGTACTATGGCATGAAGCGTTTCTTACTGATCACCCCGGCTTATGCATATTCTAGATGTTATGGCAACGCACGCTTCAAATGTATGGCCTTCCTGCCACCAATCTCTTGAGATTAGAAATATATGGACTCATCGCTCGATTCTTTGATTTTTATTTTGGATTGGATGAAGGAAAGCAGACACCGGATATTCGTACGGACCTTCGCTTTGAAGAAAGCTTCTTTATGATCTTACAAGTAAATATAATACTCCCCTTCTTTGAGCTATTCATTAAAAGCACCCTTGTTAACAGAGTGGATTACGAAGCAATGACTCATTAGCTCGAAAGTACTCTGCTTATATTCTTAAGCGAATTATCGACTTTACCGAAAAGTATCCCTCCACTATTGCTACCAAGTCTGAAAGCGACTGGACTCGATTCTTCAGATGGAATGTGGATAAAACCAAGCAGTATTCGGATTGTTGGGAGGACTGGTTTCTGCTGTATGACATTATGCATGAAAGCGTTATTCATCTCGTCGATCCTGTGCTACATCGATTTGAAAGTCTATTAAATGCAGATAACGGAATGGATCCATCGTGGTGGACACTCATTTTCTACCGTGGATTCCAGAATGAGACAGCCTCTGTTAAAAGGGGTTTACTAGAATACATTTTTTCCAGAGAAAACCCTCAGACGCTGCATAAAATGGGTGTGGAACAAGGTTTCATGTTTGGTGCACTCTTCAAAACAGTTGACAACACTTCTCTATTTCAAGTACCTACTCAAGGAGCCCTTGTTAGTCCTTTTGGAGAGCATTTCAGAGCGTTCATCTACCGTCTTGTACAGGCCGTGCAGACAGAACATAAGGTCAATTTCTTGCGACAACTTATTCATCATTTTTCTCATGTCGTAAGCAGTCCGGCACCTATCCTCTATGCTATGGAAGCTTTGGCTGAAGTGGATCATGTCAGCGCATGGGGTCCAGAAGAATTAAAGTCATTAAGGGTATTGGTCGATCGTCACAGAAACTTCAAGTAAGGACTACTAATGATACGCTCGTTCCTGTTTATTAAAGCGTCTGATAGCATTCCAACTACTAAAAAGTTCTTGCGTAAATTGGGTGTTGCTGCTACCGTCAGACTTGCTCATACAGCAACGCTATCATTCTCCGATATCGCAAAGTAAGACAAGGTTAACATAGAAAAGAAAGGCTAATTTATTAATATAGGACTGTCTCTTCGCTTGTGAACGAGTATCCTATAAAGGCTTCATCACATGAATTTAGAATGATTCGATACTGGCTTGAAAATGATGTATCTGCAAATAAGGTAAATCATTTCATGACTGAACTGTAAACAGAAAAATAACCATGTTCAATTCAAGTCACTAGACAGCATTCGACAAGGATTAAAAGATCGTATAGAGACATATGTATGCGAATTGAAATCTGAAGGTAGAGCAGACATATACATATATATGTTTATATAGACAACTTATTCCTCCCTTCTTTAAATAGATATTCCAGAGACTGTCTTACGCTCACAGGCTAATGTGCTTGCACGTGCCTCGGTCTTTGCCGTCTCTACTAATGAAGGTCATGTTGACAAGGAAAAGCTACTAGATCTTCTCGATGCATTCTTGATACATCTGACAGATTCATCCATGTAAAGACATACACTAGACTATGTTGGGGATCCTAATAACTTCTATTAGCTCCGATGTTATGTTCTCTAGGTTACTAACTCTGTTGGAGTCATTGTGGGAGAACTTTGAGGCCACCTTTGATAATCAGTTCAATTTTACAAAGGCTGTGCACCTTGATGATGATGCACTTTTGTATATATTAGCAAGAATCGAAGGAAAGTATCTTAATAAGGAAGAACCAAACGTTGTTGGTAAGTTCATATTGTCATTATTTTTGAAGCAGTTGATTTATTTTACCATAGATGGAGATGTAGTCGATCTTTATCTTTCATTGACCAAAAGGATACTTGGAAAAGAAAGTGTCCTCGAATTAGAAAATAAAACGGAAGCTATTCAGACTTACTATGAAAAATGCATTGATTTATTAAAACATCGTAGTTCAGGTAATATTTGATCGTACATGGATTTTTAAATACTCAATCAACTATAGTTGTAGACCCAAATAAGGAACTATCAAAGCCATTCCACATTCAGTTACTAAGAATACTCTATCAAGCTGCCACAGATCTATCTTATTATAGTCTGGATTATGATGATCAGGCATTTTCTTTGGTACACGGTTTATCGATGAAGCGTACACAAGAAGCTATTCAACAAAGGTAAGCAAAGGTTTATAAATGGCAGAAATACTTATTATTTTATCAGATCATGGGGAGATGTGATTGCATCATTTATTAGATATAAATGGGAGTGCATCGAGAGTATCATTTTGTATGCTAATGCTGTAAGTTTACCTCAAAGAATGATTGCATGTATTAAAGTTAATATAGGCTCGAAAGAGCAATGTCATAAAGGAATGCTTTGACCCAGTCGAATTGTATGAGGTAGCCATCGATCAACTGGAAAGTGCTTCAGAGATGTGTGGTGAGGCGATTATCAGCAGCTTTGGACCACTCTTTGCCTTTCCATGGGAAAAGAACGTTGAGCTTGTTAGCCGTTGTGTTGATCTTGCAATTGAACTGATGAAAGAAAACATCAACCAATCCAAGACGTTTCCTTTACTTATCAAAGCATTTATCAATGTAATATTTCAACCCGAGCTTTTAAGTGTGCCCAAGCTAAATGAAGAAAATGGTCCTATAAAAAAGGTAAATAGATCAAAGGGTGAAAGGAACAAACAGAGTGTTTTCTTATACTATATTTTTAGGCTCTTCATATGGTACTTGACACTGGTGACCTTAAGCCATTTATTGTTGCTCAGGCATCCAACCACCTACATAGTTACTGGTCTACATTTACAGAAGATGCCTGTAGATCCATGCAGCAGTATGCACCTGAATTTTCTAGACTCGTTGTCTTTGGCCCATTGCGGGACCGTGAAGATCAAAAATTAGAGGCTGCCATCTCTTTAAAGGTTGCTACATCAGAAGAACTCGAAGAGGCTGAAGGGTAAGCACTTAGTAAGCAAGTTTTCTTTTGTAACTTACCCTTTTTTTTTTTTTTTTTTTTTTTTTTTTTTTTTTTTTTTTTTTTTTTTTTTTCCTCTAAAGAACGGCAGCAAGTGTATTCAATCAAAATGATTACCTTGTACGTGTTTACATGAATGATCTCTTATTAAGATTGGATATAAATAATGAAAGACACAGAGAGTTTGCAAATACACTCTTGGTTTCATTTTTCCATATCCTGGAAAATGATGCATTATATGAATACATGTACACAAATACAGTTGAGCACCGCTTGAAGGTAAAATGAACGCAAGCTGTTTATTATTAATAACACCTTTACTGTAGTTAAGAGTATGTTGTTCTACTATTCTCATCATTGACTTGGTATCTGAAGACAAGGTAGACGCATGCTTGGAAACTTTGTTTGAAATTACAAGAAAAGAAACTGTTACTTCTGTTCGATGCTATTTAGAATGGTCTATCGTTCGACTTCTTTGTAGGTTCCCTGACCGTCTACCTCTTTATTACCAAAGACTATCCGATACATCACATAAGCCCAACTATGTGATCTCACTGCTTACTCTTTCATTTACACTTGGCCAGTGTTTACCCGAATCATGCGTAGAAAGATACTTTGATGAGATATTTGTTCGCCTGCTTCCATGGCTAATCACCAATCATTTCACGATACGTCTTTTTGCTTATTGCGGCTGGCAACACAACTGGAAGGCCTGTATCAAGCGTGGTCATGGTGCCATGCTCGAAAACAACCGATACCTTGACTCGATTGGCAACTTTATGGAAACATATGTTGACTGCATTAAGTTCTTTGATAAAATTCAAGCACAATTTTATATGGCAAGATTTGATCCTATCCAGGACTTTAATGTCGAATTCATCTTTCGCCAAATGATGACCGAGTTTCAAGTTATTGATAATGAAAAGATAGGATCGGTAAGGGTTTATCATTACAAAATAACAAGGTCTCATCTATATTTTATAGAAAGCGTTCGTAAGGGTTAATCCTCAGAGAGTAGAGAGATGTCCATTTGAAAATCCTGAACGAAGATCAGTTTATACAGCAGCAGATCCTTCAGAGCTTATTGGCACAGAGCAACCCGATGCTA
Source organism: Rhizopus sp. PT2906 (assembly GCA_025529335.1). Taxonomy (NCBI): domain Eukaryota; kingdom Fungi; phylum Mucoromycota; class Mucoromycetes; order Mucorales; family Rhizopodaceae; genus Rhizopus; species Rhizopus sp. PT2906. The sequence continues at coordinate 36,210 of JAMYHX010000201.1, read as the reverse complement.
TGGTAATGATAGATACACCTTCCAACCAAAGTTCTGAAGATGTGTATCAGAAAAAGATTATGCCTTGGGAAATGATGCTGGAAACAGATATGGATCTCACAAAGAATCTCGTCAAGAAGAACAGACGACGTAATGACTTGATTGTCGTTGCTAGTTTGATTGATCGATTGCCCAATCTCGCTGGTCTCTGTCGTACCTGTGAAATCTTTAATGCTTCATTACTCGTTGTGCCAACCCTAAAGATCAAGGAAGACATTGGCTTCACTAGTGTGAGTGTTGCTTCTGAGAGGTGGATGCCCATGACTGAAGTTCCAGAAAGTGAAGTAGCTAAATTTCTAAAGGAGAAGAGAGAAGAAGGCTATACAATTTGTGGTTTAGAGCAAACAACAACAAGTGCAACCTTGGGAGAATATATGTTTCCAGAAAAGTGTGTTTTGCTCTTGGGTAAAGAAAAACAAGGTGTTCCTGCTGATCTTTTACAAATGCTTGATGTTACTATCGAAATTCCTCAGTATGGTATTACTCGCTCTTTAAACGTCCATGTAAGCGGTGCTATCTGTATTTATGAATATACAAAACAAATGCAATGGAGACAACAAGCAGCCATCAATCAATCATAGGATGTTTAGCATACTTTTATACATAAAGCTTTTATTGTTTATTTCTTCTATTGGTGACTGTTGTACCATAATCCATCAAATAGCTTGCTATCCATAAAGGCTCCCTTTCTATCTAGCATATATGCCATTTTTTCTCCTTTGGCATTCAAAAATATATGTGATGAACTGGATTTGGTTCCTATGGCATCTGTACCATTTTTACCAACACCAGTGAATACTTTTTGCTTACAGTAGAGTTGATCGATAGGATATTCTTTCACCTGGTGCGATTTAGCAAAGCGGGCATGAGTCATGAGTCTAGCTGTTGTTCCTCCTTTCAACAAGATGAGTTTATCAATGTATCTAACACCATTATTAGGTCACTAAAGCAGATCTACTTTTCTTTCATTACCTCCATGGATAAAGGCACATAACAGTTGCAATAGCAACACCTACACCAACCAATCCACCTGCAATAGCTATGCGTTTTCCTTGTGGTGCCAACACGACCGGGGCATCTTCTGTATCGCTATGTTTATCTTTCAAGTCAGATCAGTCATTCGTCTATAACTTGAGCTAGACTACATACCCATCCTTGACTGCATAGGCGACATAAGCTAAGCTTGCTAGGTTTCCCCTAAGGTTGAATGTTACTATGGAAAATTATAATAACAAATAATAAAAAAAAGATGTATACCAAAACATAAGCTGAACACCTGCTGAAATATACATCCAATTGAATGTTCTTCTGACGCCTGGAGGTGCCTGATAAAAAACGACATCCTTCTTTTGTAATGCTTGTTTCAAATGTTTACTCGAGAATTGAATGGATTGCTTGTCAAACACTGTTTTGGTGCTGTATGCTTGGCTGCGAAACAACACTATTCCTTTTTGTCAGTTCTCAAAACATAAAGTATATTCGCTTTCTTACGTTTGACGGATTGGTGGCATACATGCTTATTATGCAATAAACCGCCTTTTGTTAACACTGAAAACAACATGAAAGGTGAACCTACAAAATGTCAAGGTTTGAGCCTCATAAAAAGTGACTGAACTTTTTTTTGGGGACACTACGCACACCCATGAGCTCTCACAATGAATATCGAATGTCCAAAAACGATTAGCTAAAAGCTTTCTTTCTGCTTTACCATACTATACCAATATTGAAACAGTTACAGGCAGAAACTATTGATAAGTGTAAAACTTAGATGAAATTTAAAATAGAAGAGGCTCACGTCTTCTAGTGTTTTTGTATGTTAGACGAGTTCTTGCTGTGAAGAAAGCCCCTTTTATTTAAAAATAATATATAAAGATATTTATATTAAACTCGAATAATTATGTAACTATATATTGTAATTCAGGAACAAACGATAACACCAATCGTTACCAGACGTAACAATATCTACTGCCAAAACCTGAAATACCACAACACCAGTAACAGAATGCTTCTCTCCATCAGCGTCTATCTTAGGTTTCCTCTGCCACTAAACCGCCAGACGACAATCCCTCCGCTAATGTTGCTATACTTCCTTTATTTTAGTGGCGAAATAAGAATGCATATAAGTTGCAGCGACTTAAAATCTTGGCCAAATGAAGCAGGGCATGTGACAAGGAGGCGCTGCGTTCTTTGGAAAACGATATAGCTATATCCAAAGAAGTGTAAGTACAACCAACCTGAGCGGGAAGTATAATGACATTGATGCAGAATATGCACTTGATAGATCTGCGAAAGACAGCATCACACAGCTAGAGATGCATAACTCCAGTGCATCGCATCAGCAGCGAACGTGTAGTACACAATACCAACTATCCATTGCCCGGCTGCTTAAAACCGATATCGTCTTGGTAACGTGAGTTTCAGCTTGTTGTTCTATACTTTCCAATGGTGGCTATCAACAATCAGAATTGAACATCTAGGAACGTATTCAGCATATCCTGTAAGTAGCAACATGTTTATACAAATGAAGTAAACAAGGAAATGAATTTCTCATATATACGCACTATTTTCATGAGCATTATCCAGTATTCTGCTTGTAAAACGTCAAATTCCATATGTTTGACGGTATGGATTAGATATCAGCCACTTGGATGGCATCATCCTTCATTAGAAAAAAAGAAAAGTGAAATACAAGGAGAGTAAGAGTGATACAAGCAAAAACTATTCCAGATTGAAATAGTTTGCTTTTTGCAAGCAGAGCCTTTTTACAGGTTCACATTGTAAATATTCATGACTATGGTTTTTATGGCATGAGCTGCCATGGCAGTAAACCATCAAAGACAACGCAACCACGGCTTTGCGTCTATAAAAGAGAAAGGGTTATGAGAAAGTAATAAATAAAAATATCATCATTTTATCCAAGACAATGAAATAGAGATAATGTTTTTTTTTTTTACTATCATAAGCTTCAGTGATGTTAATTCCATCTTGTATAATTTTTACTAAGCTCAAAAAAAAAAAAAAAAAAAAAAAAACGCAAAATTGTTTATGCTTTTGTCAATTACATATGAATTAGAAAGTATAAATTCCATTTCGCTCTTTTAATGAAGGCTTTAATAGAGAAGTGCAATTATATAGCTTAAGATTGAGCCTATATCAAAGCATCTCTGGATTTAGAAAAAGAAAGGAACTGAAAACTTATTCTGTCAAAAGAACAGACAAAGCTATTGGTAGAAGATCGATAACGAATTACTTGGAATATTTAGTCAATCCATTTATTGCTGTAATATTGCTTATATTGAAAGCAAAAGCTTCCAGTGATTTTTCTATTCCAAAAGATAGGATATCAATTAATTAAACTATATTAAAAAATATTGACTACAGTTGAATTACAGTATCCTACTCTATGCGTTTGGTATTGCGCTTCAGAAATTTTGTAAGGTCAATAATTGAGAGCATTTCCAACTTCTTGAAGGCGAAGTGAGTGAGGCACGGCTGAGATTTGAGAGAAGACTTTTGTTACTGAATTTCTATATTGAATAAATTAACAACAGTATTTAGACGAAAAAAAAATGTACATATGTTTTGTGCATGTACTGAATTGGATGAAGCTTAAAGCTTATAATATAAAAATGAATAAAAGAATACTGTAAGGGAAGTGGTCCATAAAAGGTACATGAGCAAGCTTGGTTCAGATTTTACATTTCCAAAAATAGACTCGGATCAGTTCCGTATGGGAAAATCGTTAAGGAAAAGGGTCCGAATTATCAAGGGTCTGGAAAGATAAATGGTATCCAGGGAAGAAGAAAAAATCAACCAATCATTATAAGTGATTCTGTACACGAGTATGGACCAACTCTCTTTTTTATTCAGACAATGGCTGTCTTTTAACAAGAGCATTTTTTATTGTCTTTTAAAAAAGGTAATCTGACGATATCTATACTCATCATCTCTTTTTAAAAGTTCAAAAAGTTTCCTTTTTTGGTTCTCTCTATTAGCTTTCTTTTACACTTGAGGTTTTTTTGGTTATATTTAGAAAAGGTGCGCACTCAAACCATAGATCGTACTCAATAACCCTTAAATTACATATTCTTTTTTGTTAAAAGAAGTCAGCAGATCACGGAATATGAACAATGATACAAAATGAGGTAAAAAGTACAGTTTTTTTTGTTTACCCCAAGTAAATATCGATAATTTAGTTTAGCAATGAAAAAAAGGAAATAATGCGGAGTTTTTATTAATTCTGCTATCCCCATTTGGTGATTGTTCCGTTGTACTTTTATGGGTTAGAATGCACTCATGAAACACTTCAGGTGGTTTCCATATTTAAGGCTTTTATCGATAGTCGCACAAAAAAAAGTCAACTTTTTATTGCTTTATTTTGATTTTTGTTAGATTAGTTTAAGCGACTTAAGCCAGCATCTGGATTCACATGAGCAAACAAGAAAAAGAGCGCATGATAATGGTTATTATGGTATGATATGAGGAGATTGGGCAGATAATCTATGATAACAATAGCTAGATCCTACGCCCATGAATGAAAAAGACCTCAGACGAACAACAAAAAAAAGAAGGATCACTATTATTATTGCGTATGCTTGAATAATGACCATAAACAACTTGACTTACTCTTCATTGAGTGTCTAAGACTTGATGAGATAATAAAAGATCATCATGTAAAATAAGCAATAATTCAATCATTTAGGCACCTACTTCAAAATATATCTTGCAAAGAATGAAGTCAAATAAAAATGACCACAGCAAAGAAACACGAAACGATTCAAGTTAAAATAACAGCAAAAATCAATAAAAGGAACATCAGCAAATGAGTTTTTAAAAAAATAAATATATATGTACAATTTTATTTACAATGGCCCACGAGGACCACGACGACAGAACGACTCCTGGTGAATTGCCCTGCCAATGATGTGCCCATTGGGCAAGGACACAAAGTAACCAAGTGAGTCCCCGGGGGACAGCTGGCCATCTTCGGCAATTATAAACGTTGCCGAAGGGAAACTTGGCACTGGTCGGGGAGAAGAGACAAAGGAAGGACGGACAGGAGTGAAAGCAGACCTGCGAAATACAAGCAAAGGAGCAGGAGAAGAAGCAGGAGAAGAAGTAGAGGTGCCGACAAAAGTAACAGAAGGGGACGAAGAGCAAGAGGAAGCAAAAGAAGCGACAGAAATGGCTCGAGGAGAAGAAGTGCGAGAAACAGAAGGCGGCGGTGAAGCAGGCGCACCTGCAGCACGGGAAGAATAACCAAAAACATCCCTCTGGTAAGGGTGGCTTCTCTTTGAAGCCCTCAAAGGGCGAGCACGAGAAACTCTACCGCGGGCGCGAGTAGCACCAACACCAGCAGAAGAACGAGAAGCACGGGCAGGAACAGAAGCACGAGATGCAGCAGCATCAACAGAAACAGAACGATCGCCTGAGGTAACCGCAGAGCCAGCAGAACAGAGAGGGGGCGTGGATGCGGCACCTGAGGCAGTGGGGGTGGGAACAGGTCGTGAAGAGGCACGAGAAGAACGACGAATTGACGCAGAGGCGACCAAAGAGCGACATGCACGAGCACGACCTCGTGAAGAGCGGGAAACAGAAGCAACGAGAGCAGATGGTGTAGAAACACCCAAAGAAGCGACGGAACCCACCTTCAAATCCCCAAAAGAGGGATGACTTGGAGCCAGGCAGTCAGAAGGGAAAGAGTCTCCAAACAAAGGAACAAGGTCGTGCCTCAAAGGCCAGGCATTCTTCACGCAGAGGGTGCGAGCACTCTCCATAGGCAACCTAAATATAAATATAATAATATTAGTAAATATAAAAAATTTCTGCTTTTTTCTTTGATAATCATACCAAGTGCCTTGGATTGCCAAGCGTCCACCTCTTATCTTCTTTATAGGAAGGCCGGGATTTGCATCCACGACCTTCAGCACATCAGCCTTGCTCTTTCCAAGGGCCTTCCAAACGCCCGTAATGAGAATCCAGTCGTTCTCTCGGTCCCAAAGGATGGGTTGTCCGCCCACCATCATCTCGAAGGCTATAACAAAGAAACATTAATTAAAGAAATCCAAAAGCAGTTAACCCAAAATATATACCTGGGATAACTCCGCGCGTATCTTGGGAGGTGGCGTAATTATTTGACTTTACGTCAGAGCAAGAGTAGAGAGAAGTGTTCATCGTGTTTATAAAATAAGTTTTTTTTTAAAAAAAAATGAATAAAGTTGATGGATGAAGAAAAGGAAAGAAAAAATATTGAAAAGTAGCTTTTTATATTTTTCTTTGGCTATCAAACTTGGGAAAAGCGCCTGATCCAAAAAAGCGTAAATAAAAAAATATTTCCTTAGTACAAGATGGATAAAAAGTTCCCATGGGAACTCTAATTCATCAAAAAGCAAAGATAAGAAAGTGATTGAATAAACAAAAATAGCTACATGATTAGATACTGAAGCCCCTTTCTTCTCCATGTAACACTTTCTTTCCGCTTCCCGTTATGGAATAATACTAAGGTGATCCTGAGCTATTTTCAGTTTCAGCTACGCTTTACTTTGGAGGAATTACTGAATCAAGTAAATTAATAGTCTGAGGTTAAACAATTACGTCGTCTTGGCACTTTGTGTCGATCTCTTTACCAAATGTGAACATCAAAAAAGTAACTATGACAGCTATTTGATGCTTGTTCTATTGTTTTCATAAAGAATATATTTTACAGGAAATCTACAGTCAACCATCAATTTCTTGGTATCTTTAAACATATTCCCTGTGCTTTCATTTCCAAGTCCATTTGATGCCTCTATGAAGGTATTTCATAATCGGTGAAATTTTCTTGATCATCATCGAATTTTTACTTTATCTCTCTTTTGTTATCCCAAAGACTATGTGAATGGTCAAAGGTTCACACCCAGAAAACTTCAAAAGACACAATGTTTTTTAAAGGCTTCAGAGCAACAAAACGCCTCCATTACCTTTCTGAAATATTTGGTTATTCCACAGTGGCCATAACAGATCAGTTAGATGACCTTCGTGCCTTCATCAATAAAATTAAAGATACCAACAAAGAAAGACAAAAGCTGATGCTTGTTTTGGTCGCTCATGGATTTTCTGTACTCTTTGAGCTCATTGAAACTTTGAACTCTTCTTGATCACCGACATCTTCCATTTTCAACTTGCAATCAGTATTCATTGCTGCCAATGTTCATTACTGACTTCTTAGTTTATTCAAGCTTCACCTTATGGGCCGTTTGTAAATCCTTCATGGATAGATGGATGGGCGACAAAATTTTTTTCACCATTTCGATAACCAAATTCAAAAGGAGCTTCTTGAAATAAATGCAGTGAGCAAATAAGCGAATGTTGTTACAGCTGGTTTGAATGTTGGTTAGCTATTAATTCTGCTTCTTGGGATAATCTCTTTTTTGAGTATTTGGTTCAGAATTTCTTTCGTATGGATTTTATTTTCTTTGCAGTACCTGTTGATCACTCTTATAGGTTTTGATCTGGCTCAAGGAAGTCTCCAATACGCGTAAAACTTGCCAAGATATAGCCTTACATTTACCAGATGGCAAGCGGAAGTCTCATCAAGTGTAGCTGTGGCGTTCAGTCATCTGTTATTTACTTACTGTGTATGTTTTGAACAATGAAGAAAAGAAAGAGCAGCAAATAGATTCGAATCCATTTATTAATATGAAACAGGGAATTGACAACATTAATAGTTTACAGTCCGACATGAGACAAATTTGATACACAGATAAGAGTAGATTGACTGTAATAAAGGATACATACGGCAATAGATGACGTATAAAAGCATTCTATAAAGTCATCAGGCAAATATATTCGCTTTACAGTAACTCTTGAAGAAGGATAGAGTCCACTTGGATTTCAATGCGTGCCAAGCCTTTTTCTTGCTGATTGTGAGATAATAAGAACTTTTGAAGATTGACGTGTTTGATGAGATAACCTCTATAATAATTCAAGTATCTATCGTGTGTTGGATGATGGTTACATTAAACTTCACTATAAAACTCTTGATCCAATCGTATTTAATAATATTCAACTCTTCTTTATAAGCAACCTACTATTCTAATCATCGAGTTCTATAATCTTAAGCTATGTAATTAATAGCTGCTATGTTCTTTTAATCATGTATCTTAGGTTACTCACATGATTCCCTCTTACATATATAACATAGCAACATATTACCTGTCCCTTTTTTCATAAAGCATCATTGGCGTCGATTTAATGCTTCAGCAAGTAATATAAATTATTAAAGGAAAAAGAATCATGCTTTGCCCATGTGCTTACAAGAGTACTTTTGATTGGTTAAAATAATCTAAGAGATCCTCTATCCTCAGTTTTATCTAAAATGAGTAAATAATCCCTTCAACGTAACACATACACTGTTTCTTTTTTTAGGACCTTTAACCGACTTCCGCTTTTGGATTCTTCCGTTGATTATCTACTATGCCATTTTGGGTATCAGACAGAGTTTACCAAACTTGGTTGTCGTTTCGCCTGTGTCATCTAAACAATTTGTTGTTAGTCCTGCTTTGTTATGCAGTTAGAAATCATTTAAGCATAACAGCAAGTTTGATGCAAATAATTATGCTGCCGACTTTAAGAACACAGTTTGCTTTACATTACTTGCTTTTTAAGATTATCAATAGCATATCTAACGCAGTTCTATGCATACGGAAGCTACTTTAATAGTCATCAAAGCAAATAATAGACACTGTTAAATGTAAGAGGATAGAAAAAAAATTAAACTCTAAGCTGAGGACATCTCTTTGATTTGATTTGTTGCTTATATAAAATGATTAACTTTTATTTGCAGATACAAAAAATCACAGAATAAAGGCATGCTTAGTACAAAAGATGTGAAAAGTAAGACATACTTTACATGGATTGACTTCGTACAAAGTGTTACAGATATTACACATCCCCACGCAGCAATATAAAGCAAAGAAAGGGATAGCGTTAGATTTCGGCTACCGGTTCTTAACAACACTAGGCTGTGTGTTGTGCCTAACACAATTATCGCTGGCTCCACTTGGACTTCGGATGTAATTATGTTTTCAGCAGTGAGTTCAAAAGTCTTCTTTGTCAAGGTACGGCTATTGAGACATTGATCCTGATAATGTAAAGTATTATATGAAAGGGAAAATAGAAGCAGGCTCAAGCTTCTATTGTTTTTGAAAGTTAAAGTTACAGTTCTTGTGATAAAGAATGGCCCTTTTATTAGAATCACTTAATAGAAATGTTTATATTTCTCCAGGTGGATAGTCATTTAATTAAGCAATGGTAATGTTGGCGAAACGAAGACAGAGGATGCTATTTTAGGCTTTCTAGCCGCGCTTTTATTCTCAAGTTTAATATAAAATAAAAAAATTTTAAGGCTCTATTTTTGATATGATACATAGTTTGTCCACGGTGCACGGCTTTGAAAGATACGAAGAACAATAGAAACTCTAAGTTTTTTTTTCATGTAGGAAAGCGCGGTTAGAAAGCCTATAACCACATCCAAAGTCTTCGTTCCGCCAACGCTGCCATTGTTGAAGCGGCTAAAGGCTCCTGCGGGCACCTTGAATTCACAAAAAGAGAAGAACGAGTGGAAAGGTGAGATAATGAAGGACAGTCTCCAAGAGCTATGAATGTTCTTACAGGACAAAGAGAATATTCTTGATTTGGAGAGATGGTAAAAGATTTGATGATCCGACAATGGTCACGAGTTTCTTTTGGAGCAGGCCACTTGAAATGTCAGCTGGAAACCATCCTTGATGTCTGCCGACTGCAAATCAATACGATGAAGATCTGAAGGTCGCAAAAAGGTTGTTTTCTTCTGCAAGAAGGGCAGTGGTATGGACGTGGTGGAGTGAATCTGTCGTAAATGATTCAGAGTTGGGGAAATATCAATCATTGGATCCGATATTTCCAGTCGTGTTAGAAGGGGTTACCAAAGAGCATTGATCCAGTAAGAGAAGACGATGATGGTGGCTTAAGGAAGTCGTTCCTGGAGGATCTTGGACAAGCAACGTGAAATCAGATTCCATGGTGGGTTGAGTAAGGATTCAGAATGACTGATTTCCATGGGATCGATAGCGCGTCGGTCGCAAATGAATTCGGATCCGTCATCCAGGACACATACTTTGACAGAAGGTGATTCGTACGGTCTGCGAAGAGGTCCACATCGTGTGATCTCCACGGCTGGTTTATCGCCTTCTTGAAAACAGACGACTGAATCCCCCGTTGATGTTTGCTGCGAAGACATCGCGATTTGAAGTCTGCGATAGTGTTTTCTATTCCTGGAGCATGCTTGGCGTAGATCATTAGTCGGCGGAGAAGACATTCTTTCCAAAGATAAGTGGCTAAAAGCATGAAATCGAGGGACTTCGTGCCACCCTATTTGTTGATATATGATAGGGAGGTAGCATTGTCCGTACGTAATAGGGCTGTTGTATCCTGCAAATGAGGGAAGCATTGAAGGGAGAATTGCGCTGCTTTCAACTCTCTTCAGTTGATGAATTGCTAGAATTCGGCCGTAGTCTAATAACTATGAGCCCTCTCGTTGTTGAGATGACCATCTGACATGTCTGGTATAGATCATTATAATAACTTGGGCATAATCTTACAGTAGAGCATACATCCTACATTCCTCTGTTGCATCTGAAAAGAATAAAGAATAAGTATAAATAATGTCAGTGGCAACATTAATATTATATAATAGCAGTCATAAATTCTCCACCCAATTAAACTCTCACTCCTAATTTAATATTATCCAGCTCTTCCGAATAAAGAATCTACTTCTCGAAGTCGTTGACTTAACTGCCTTTTTACAATAGCAAAACTGAATACAACACTATCTCATGTGGAATTACTCGCATGGGCGTAAAGAGTTGCAGGAGGAGTCGAATTTAGAGTAGAGCGGCTATTCTATTGACGTAGGTGTGTCATTCATCAGCGAAATTCGTTTAAGCATTCTTGTAACAGAGACAGAGTTGTATCCCCAATCGGTGTTGTTCCTCACCAATGTATTTTTAAACAATTACAGAGAGAACAAAGCAAATCAGTTTACCTTCTTGGAGTTGTTGTATTTCTTGCTGCACACAAAACTTGCTTTCATCTAGGTCACGCATCTCATGCAAACACAGGATATGAAATCTGGCGATGCGCTCATGAACTTCAACAGCGACTTCATTACGAATATTTTGCAAAGTAAAGTCTTGACGAATTGATCTTGTACGGTCGCGAATGAAAGCATGGCATTCTTTAAGAGGATTCTTCGACAATATTTCATCAATTAAATAGTCAAGAGTGGACTATAAAACACATGAGTATCAAATCAGGAATATTATTGTCATATCTACTTACAACCAATGCCTTAGGACATCTGACATCGCTTGGGAGTAGTTGATCGTTTTCTGCTACAGATTTTATGTAGGCTTTAACTACTCTGCCGCGATTAACATTATCATATTCATCAAGTTCGAGCTTGTCAATTTCACTATCTAGGCTTCTTTACACGATTTCGAATTTAGGGCATTTTGTTTAGCAGGTGCCCACAAAGTCATAGATCTCAACATGACCGAGGGTTTCACCACAACGGCCTCGACCTCTTCCAGGGATAATTTTCTTGTAAGGGTTGATGACATTGCCTAGAGAACCTCTTCCAACACCAGAAGCAAAAGAGTTTTGATGAAACATTTTAAATTCAGAAATTGGTTAAAAAGGGAAGCAGAAAAAAAAGGTGTTTGTAGGGTGATTAACAAAAAAGGAAAAAGGGGAAATAAGAAAAAAGAGCCGCTTCATATACTTTTCAATTGCACTTTTGCGTAACAAATCACCTGCTTATCAACTGTTGACTTGATGCGGATCCCTTTGTCTGTTTACTGTAGCAAATACACGCGTAGATACGTTTGATACAATAGCCCATTTCTTGAATTGATCATGTCTATATCATTTATAAAAGAGTTTTTATGATGATTGATCGTTAGGAAGCGTAACTTCTAAATCATATGATTGTAAACATACTCAGTCCTATTCCTCTCTAGATGTTGATACCCTACCTCCTTTTTCTCCAGGCATCTTTAATACCTTACCCTCTATCTTTTTGTTGCCCCTTTCTTTATCTCATGTTGGAAGTGACCCAACTTCCTACAGCAACATGGTTCCTTTCTCCTTGAACCTGTAAAAGGTTACTGTGGAAAATAGTAATCACTGTTATTTAAGGTCAAATCCATTACATCAGTATGGAAATCTGCTTATTTGCTTTGACCAAGAGGGCTCTAACGCACATGAAATAAACAAAAAAAAACTTCGCGACTCACATCGAATGTCCTAACTTTTTACATTCTCTGCCCTTCTTCTTTGTTAAATGTTGTCTAAATTAATAATAATTTCTTATGTTTGCTCCTGCTTTGAAAAAAAAAAAGGCATTTCCTATGAGTTGATTTACTTTTGGTGTAACACTTTATGCATATTGAATCTAGATAAAATTAGTTTTCCTATGGTTAGTAGAGTCTCAGCCATGACAAAGTCAGTATCACTCACATTTATTTTCTCAAGGAATGCCAGAATAAGTAATTTGAACAGGATGATAGCCAAAAAAAAAAAAAAAAACTGATGCGGGATATCACGGATCATTTCTATCCAAACAAAAGAGTGTAGATAGTAAAAAAAAGCTCTAAAGTGAAAAAGGGAAAAAGTAATTAGCACGCGTTAATATGAAGAATAATCCTCAGTATATGTCAAACTCAACCCCATACACAAAGAAAACGTGTATCCTTTTAAAGCGCTTTATGACTTTAGCTGATGTAGTCTATTGAATTGGAGGAGATTCTTCATTTATCAAGAGCATAGATCTCAACAGATCAATAAGTGTGTGGCGAAAGAGAGAATTACTGTTGAAAAGTCATCTTTTATTTTTACAAGCACTGACATTCACGGACAATGTCTATCATCATTACCTTTTTTTTTTAAAAAAAAAAAAAAGTGAGCAGAATCATCATGTGAATTGCCACAAACGCGTTTTGATTCTTTTTTTTTTTCTTTTGATAAAGTAAACACCTAATAGATCGTTTTTTACTCACATTCATTTAAGACTAATTCAATTAAGAAACAGTCAAAATAAAGGCAACAACTAAAAATAGACCCAACATAGAATAAATGTAAATGGTATGAACATCAATTAGAAAGACAGGCTCATGAAAAATAATTGTGCTTAATAATCAGTACTTGTTCATAACCTAAATGAAAAGAAAATCTACGTGTAGTATTGCAATAAGCAAAGTATAAGGCGTAACATCCTTTCATACTATTCAAGATCTTTGAGAGATTTCATCTATACTTGGTTTCATCTCACCTTTTTCTTGATTAGGAAAAGTAACTGTTAAGGTATACAGTGCTTAAGCATCAGATAATCGGAAAATGATAAGCAATTCTATTGAAAACGATAGAAACTCTTACAGTACTCATACAATAAATAGTGTAGAATAGCATAGAATAGCACCAAAATGTGATCTTCAAGATCATCCACAAGTATTATTTTGCTTGTGTGCTTGAAATAATAATTTATATATGATCAGCAAAATCCAATATGCATAGCTTGCAAACAAGTATGATAATAAAGACACTATTGGCATCAAATATATATTGATCAAACATATATCAACTAGCTTCTCTACACAGGATTTCATGTCTTATGTGTGGTTATGCAGCGGCATAACAGAAAAAAAGGGGGTAGGGTTATTTTCAGACTCCGTGTTTGGATAGCACCATCAATGTCTTGTGGATTTCATTTTAGAATAAAAAAGTGAAATACGTGCAAAAAAGCCTGATTTAAGATAAAACGCGTTGAAGTTTAACTGATTTTTGATCAATTGCAAAAGGAAAATAGAGGTTCGCTTTAGTTAATATTCATAGATATTTCATGACTTGTATTATAGATCACATATTATTCCAATTTTATTTCAGTATCTTTGTTTGATCCCTAACAATTATGACTTGATGAAATATAATCGTATGCAAGATAACTTTATCGTCCTATTTGATCTACTTTTCTCTTTATATTAAACATTGGCTGTATTCAATTCAATTCAATAGTAGTTCTCATAAAGTCATATCTGAGGGTAGAAGAGACTCTGATCTTAATATCTAGTGCAATATGTAGAAGGCATCCTTTAGAAGCATCTCATTGTATACTTACTGTAATCATAATAAATAATCAAAGCGTGCAGTTATGCAAGTATGCTCGTATCTTGACGTAGTATCTTGTAAATCTACGAAGAGTAGTAAATCTTCAAAGTGAGCTACTAAATCAAATATCACTCTTGCTTTAGTCGATAAAAGCATTTATCGCAAAGGAAGAACATGATTGGATGTAAAGTATTTTACTATCAAAAAAAAAAAAAAAAAAAAAAGAGAAAAACGGGGATCATAAAATACGGATCATGCTAGATAAGGGCAAATATGAAAATGTCCTTTTTTGTGTGTGTAAAAGTTGGAAGCACCTGATGCAATGTGAGGTCCCCCCGTGAATTTTTGTTCATCCACTTAAGGCAATTCGTTCATTAAAAAAGGCTATTTATATTTGGGATCCGCCATAGCATCGTTTCCTATTTGATGCATGAAACACTTTAGATCAACTTTTACATTTTCTCACTTTGACCGAACATTACACAAACAAAGGGTTAGTGTTTTTTTTTTTTGGGTCAACAGGGTTTAGAACATTACAATCACACATGATTCACAACAAAAAAGCACATCAAAGCTTGTTTAGTGTGATATGAGCTAATATGATAGAAAAACTACATGTGATAGCAACATCAGATCCCACGCGAGGAAAAAAAAAATGCTATACTCGCAAAAAGAAGAAGAAAAAAATAGAGCTAAGAAAACATTTTGAACAAACATAAAGTTTTATTAAATTATATGCAAAATCTATACAAATATTTACAAAGAGAGTCGAGGTAAGGACCACCTAGTAGCCTCAAAGGACGTGGAAGATTTTATTTCCGGCCCTCACCTTGATTGGCAAGAATCGGTTTTTTAAAAAGTCCTTGGGACAGCGACCACCATGTTGGGAGAGGCATTGTAGAGCAATACCAGCCTCGACTCTCTCAATTACGTCTTGCTCCTGTGACGTCAATCTTGCTGGCACAGGTAGAGGAGAAGGAACAGAAGAAGAAGGGCCAAAGAGAGGGATTATTTCAGCGACAGCAGCTGATGTCTCTTGTTGATCGCTGCCGCTGTCCACCGCCTCAGGAATGACCTAAAGCGATGGACGAGAACCACAATGACAGAAAGACTCGCGATGCATCCCCTTTTCAATTATTTTTGCGGTTGGAAAGGATGCCAAGAAACCAGAAGAGCCATAGGTGAACGCACCACTCTTCTCACCTTCGAAGCCTGAAATAACCATTGGTGGGAGAGTGACTCGCACTGAGGAAGGCAAACCCAACCAGGAAAAAGCAGAGGGAACGACCAAATAGCAGTCTTCTTCCTCGTCGTCGTTCAACAGACTTTGTGTCGACATGCAGTGACGGCGACGACGAGAAAGGACGGAAGGAGAAGCACAAGAGGAAGTAGAGGAATCAGGAGAAGAAGAGGCAAGATAAGGGCTTCCAGACGAAACACGGGGAGCATGAGAAGCGCGAACACGAGCCACACTACCAGCTGTGCGGCAAGCAGCACCATCATCTGCAGGGGAAACAAGTTGACCACGCCCACCAGAAGCAGAAGGGCAAGAGGCAGAAGACAAAGAACGTTCTTTTTGTCGTACTGAACGACGAGGAGTGGAAGCCTTTTCATAAGGGCTAAAGCCCTTTGCGTTTCTTGTAACGCATGAGCGAGCAAGACGGGAACGTGAACCAGGAAGAGCAGAAGCAGAAGCGGGAGAAGAAGAAGAAGCAGCAGAAGAAGAGACGCTTGCCTTGGTATGGTGACCTCTTACGCCAGAGGCAGAAGAAGCTCTACCACGAGAAGGACGAGAAGAACGAGTGGCCAAGCCAGGAGAAACCTGAGAATCCTCAGGGATAGGAGCAGAGCCCACCTTCAAACTTCCAAATCCAGGATGACTAGGAGGGCAGCAGTCAATAGGGAACGATTTCCCAAAAAGAGGAACCAGATCAAACCTGAGAGCCCAGATGTTCTTCATGCAAAGTTCCTTTGCGCTTTCAAAAGGCATCCTAAATAAAATAAAATAAAAGAAGCGTTAGTAAAAATCAAAGCTACGATTCATCCATGATCTTACCAAGTGCCTTGGATGGCGAGGCAGCCGCCTCTAACCTTCTTCACATGAAGGTTAGGGTTTTCAGCGATGATCTTCGCGATGTCGGTCTTGCTGTTACCCAACGCCTTTCAGATTCCAGTGAAATGGACCAGCCCATTTTCGCTATCCCAAAGGATAAGGTGGCCATTTGATTCAAGCTGGAAGACTATATTAAAGAATCAAACAAATGTTAGCTACAGTTAAGCTAGAATACTCTTTATATACCTGGTATGGCACCTCTGGAATTTTGTGAGGTCGCATACGTAGCAGCCTTGATAACCAGTTGGAAGCGGCGAGGTAAAGGAACGTATGGGTGATATTTTGCTGTTTGTTTTTGTTGTTGAATTTTCATAATAAGATTGTATTAACGAAGATAGGCTGTAGGTATATCTCGTATTATATTGAATAAAATGAATAAATATACGAATGGATGGAAGTGAATTGTTGTGGATATAGTAATCGCTATGGATATAAATTGGGTAAAAGAAAGTGGTATATATGCTGTAAGATATACGCTTGAATGAATCATGAAGAATATGGATGAGTGTTGAATAAAGCTTTGAGCTTGAATATATAAAAATTGAATTAGAAGATATGAATAAAAAGATATAATAATCGCTGTGAAAATAGGTTTTAAAAGCAAAATAAAAAAAAGTATATAAAAAAAGAATAAAATGAGGAAAAGATGAAAGAAAAAAGGTTGAAAATGGACCTTATTTATAAATTGCAAATCGTTACATCTATGATTGTTTTCGGAGGCGCGCCGAAATAAACAAAATAATAAAAGGGGTCAAGATCCACTAAGGGAATACAAGCAAGCTTTGAATAAAAGAGCTAAAAATGTTTAAACAATTCTTTTTTTAGTAAAGGCGTGTTACCTGCCCACTTTATGAAATGAAAGTGGTATCCGCATGAGATAAGGTGTGTTCTGATTTCCATTAAAGGCTAAAGAAAGTTCAGCCTCCTGCCCGAGTCTTTTTTAACTTTTACACGGAAACTTACTCTGTCTTACCTGCCTAAAATGATAATTGCCAACCTATCCCCACTCGTCATATCTTGTAGTATCTGGTGTCGCATGCAGACACGTTGGTCATTACTAGCTGCTACTCCATAAAAAAGTGTATGGTTGAAAGCGACAAACGGTCGCTAAGGAGGCTCCAAAACGTCTCCAAGCAGAAAGAAGAGACAATAAACGCACAGAAATCAGCTCCCATCGTTTCATAGTATGTTTATCAGTTGACTTTGTGTGACAACAGCTTATAAAAGGATGATTTTTTTTTTTGTTATGACTTAAAGAAATAGTTAAGGTTTGGTAATATTGAACTTGGCTGTAAAAGAGTCAGCGTATTTTTCATCACCAATGTATGTTTCCTTGAAAGAAAGTCTGTTAATATTTGTCCCAGAGAACAAATACAAGGAAGGATAATATATATGCTTTAATCACCTTGCTGGTTTATTGAGCGAAAACTAAAATAATTTGTTCCCTGGTTATCAATAGCGAATGTTATTACTAAGGAAAAAAGGGTTAGGAATATTATTCTTCCCCAGAGATATATCTAGTCAAAATTCGACTCGGCATTATAAAATGTATCCTGCTCTTCTACTGGATCCTGTAAAGCAATGTTTATAAAGTCGATGAGTGATAAATGTTCTCGTCGATAGTGATTGTGGAAAACATCTGAGGAGGACCAGTTGCCGAGTGTGACTATATCTTCAACAGAGATACCAGAACGGAGGGCTAGTGAAGAAGCAAGTGAACGGAGGTTTACACGAAGTTTGTTTGTCGACATTTGTATAAATCGTCGTATCCACGAGCTAATGGTAGTGACTTTGACTATTTACGTTGTGTTGTTACTGTTGACAAATAGAGACGCAGCTGAAGGAGAAGGGGGCAGCAAGGAAATTCGAGTACGTAAGTAAATGAACGTAGTGACAGGACATAAAGTTGGGTTGGCATGGCTAGAGACGCGAAAAGGTTTGATAATACGCTGACCACCACGTTTTTCTTTGGGTGCCACTATATTGAACGAAAGAAAGCGTTGATTGTTTTCTTCAGTAATACTGGCAGTGGCGAAATCAATACGATGGAGATCGGATGGTCGTAAGAAATTAGCCATACCTAGTAAGAACGCGAGCTTTTGTTGTATGCGTGATAAATGTGTCGATGACGCACCGAATTCAATTTGTTGTATTTCCCGAAGGGTAAGTTGTAGGTTGATTGTTGGACGGTGTAAAGGCTAGGGGGAACTTTGGCTGTGATGGAATGCACGAGAGTATGTACCAATCTACTCATTCAAATACCATCAGGATTGTGATGTAAGTGTGCAATCGCTGAACGGAAGAGGCGAAGCGTTGTGTGTGGGTATCCTCTGGATTCGAACATTGCAGAAAGAAAATTAGCCATATAGGTCTCCGTGAAGTTGGTCATTTATATGTCTTGCTCTTGATAAGATGATTTCGTATGTGAAAGCGAAAATAGAAGGCGACTCAAGCTTCTAGTGTTTTTGTAAGTTACTATTGAGATTCTTGTGGTAAAGAAAGCCCTTTGTTTGATATGTGTAACATCGATCGGTCTAAGGAACAATGGAGCGGATCTAGAACTAAATGTAACGACGATACAAGATTCATTACCCAACGGAACACTTCTTTCCACCAATTCTGAATCTTCCCATTAAGCTTCCCATCTTAACATTCTCATTACTAACAACCTTTCCTTTACTCCTCCTTCTATCACTACGGCTATCATCATTATCTTCCAATTCTACAATCTTTTAATAAAATCATTTAGACACGACAGCTAACAATTCAATTTACCTTTCTCTTGACTAATATAAGTGTAAAAATCAGTCAACTACTTGCTTTTTTCCCTTTCCTTTCTATCCAACCTTCCTCTTACAACATCCCTTATAATATTCACATCACTTCTATAAAGAACGACTGTCCTCATTTACAAGATCGATTGGTGGCATTATCTTCAAAACGTGGAGCACGTAGAAGGCCTCCTGCAGTAGTTGTTAATTCTTGATTGGAATATGCAGTGCGGAGAGCCTCCAAATGGATAGTTTCCACTGCGGAAGCAGGAGCCATGGTACTGGCGCGGCGGTTGTCTGAATATCCTCTTGAGCCAGAAACGGAGGTGACTGTATTGCAAGCGATTGTAGAAGAGGGAACCAAAGGACAGTCGGCCAGTAGGGAGCTACTAGCGTCAGAATCTCGCTTTCAGCAGAAACCATACCTTGCCGAAGGTCACAACGATGCATATCCGAAGGACGGAGAAAACCAATGATAGCCAAAAGAAAACAAACCTTCCTTGTCAGACGAAGAGTCGAGATAGCGTCATTTGATTCCCATTGCTGATTGCGCGTGAGGTTAGGAGAGATATCATACATGGGGCGATGAAGGGATACGGCAGAGGTAGCATTTAGTTTGCTGAAGAATTGGTGAAAGGTGGGATCGTCCGTGGTTACTGACTTTTGCTTCTTCATAAAAGTTTAAGATGACAACATGATATGTATGACAGGTCGAAGCGGACCAACCCAAGTGATGATGACCATATGCGAGGTAGTTTACAATGATAGTAGGATTAGGTGCGAACGGATCATGTCGATGTAGCCCACACCAAGACAAAAAGTTGCGCTGAATTTTGTTGTATTGCTTCTGCGACGTGCTTGCTTCAGCGTTCAAAAAGATACTTACAGCATTCCGACCGTAGCCTTTTGCTGTAAGCCGCTGGCATTTATGTTCCAAGCCAACATGTTCCGCTTGTCGTTCTTCAGTAAAACGATGTCTTGTTGTTCTGGTGCTGATAGAATCATGTGGTTGGGAATCATTAGCTGTGGTATCTTGGACAAGCTGCTGAGGAGTGGAAAACACAGGGCGCTCGACCAGTTGGGTATTATGACGGCTGCTGGTATCGTTTACCGCTGCAGATGCTGAAGACAACGAGACATTCCTTCTTCCATCATTTTAAAAGGCCCCTTTGAAAAAATGCATTATCGTCCTCGCTTTCCATATAAGATAGTCTCTGTCGGCATATTCTAGCTCTGTACCTACTCCTCATATACCAATAACAATTTCTTCACCTCCCCGGTTATTTTCATGTGCTTCATGATTTATTGCCTCTACTAGCTCCTATTGTCATCCACAAGGTCCACACTTTATCCGTTACAGCCTCAATATCGTTTCTATAACATTGTAAGCATCCTGTTATCTCATATCTCTGTTTTAATATGTTTCACTCTTTTTGCTCGCCATTCATAGTCATCACACATAATGTTATCATTAGCCATTATCAAGTGCCAATTATCCTCTATTTGTTGTACATATTCTTTATATTATACATGTCTATAACATTTTCACTTGCAAAAATACTGACATAGTGATAAAATGAATGGCGATTGTTGATAACGTAGAAGGTATGAAGTAGTGCTGAATATATTACTCGTCGTAGTGGTTTGTGATAAAAGTATACATGGCCACTCTTATAATGATGTTGATGTTAAGAATCACTGTTTGTATTTATAATAAACAAACCCTTGTCTTCAATAAATACTTTGTTAAATAAGAACCAAGCATGCAAATAAGAAGAAGGGGAAAAGAAAAATTCATAGTTTGTATAACATGGTTTTTGACAATGAAGGTTGAGGCAACTATGTCATTCTTGTTGCCTTCTGAGTACAAGTCGCAAGATGATAAAAAGAAACCCAGTTCATCTGCTTACACCTCATGGAAGAGGGATCCGGTATCATAGAGTACTTTATTCATACATCATAATTCCTGCCAATGCAAACATTTCTTCACTAGATATTACTTTTCCATACTTATCAATTGAGCTTTCCTTCATTGAAATATAACTATCCAGATTCATCTTTTGTTGATCCTTAGAGACAATAGGATCATACTTTGGTGGTTCAGAATGATACATTCCATCAGCTCCTATCTATTATTATTTTGTCATGATAAGTATATCGTCTGTATATGTAATGACTTACCATATGTGATCTGTCAGAAGCAAAATAGTATAGATAGCTCCTTGCTGGTATTAAACGAAAGTATCTTTTTTATATTTAAGTTGGCTTATCTACAATATATTCAATCATTTACCTTTCATATTTGCTTTGTAGAATGAGTTGTGGTTTAAATGATTCCATCATATACTCTTTAGCTTTACATGGAAAGGGAAGTTTGGTATCAAAATCATAAACAAATAAGCCATTATCACTACTAAACAGCAGAATAACATGATAATCCTACACTCTGGTTAAATACATGTCTATGATCTCAATCTCTATTTTCTATTACCCAAATAATCGGATAATCATCCACACATGATTTCTGTGCCCACATTGGTATCTACAATACAAAGGTTTGTATTTTATATATTATATATACAACCAAGCTCACCTTTCGTTCATCATTGCTTATGAACACAACAGTGAATTTATCCAATATCTCTGGATAATTTTCATCTATTTCTTTGCAGAGCATATAAATATTTTCCTCACAGTAGCATTTGGTATATACACACTTGTCCTTTTCGATCATCATGTGGGGAAATAAAAGAAAAGGATGTCAAAAAAGGAAACCAACTTTGAAACCAAATAAGCAGTCACAGTAGTCGAATTTTGCCTCTTCTAAAAAAGTCTTGTCTTTTTTCATAAAACTTTTTTCTCCTTGATTACTTCAACATGGTACGGATCAAACGGCATAATATATCAACAATGACTCATTATATTATAGATTCGTAGAAATACCCGTCTTCGTAGAGAATATCTTTATAAAAAGTCCTTGGAACAAAAGGAACAGTCAACATTTGACCGTAAACAAAAGATCAAGGAAGCGATCGAACGTAAGAAGAGAAAACAGAACAGACCCTTGATCAAGACACTAACTATTATATATATATATATATAGAGGGAAAGACGCTTCCAACTGAATTAAGAAAAATGGATAAAGGGTCAAAAGAAGATTTTGGTTATGATCAAGCACAAGAAGGTAAGCATACACACAATTATGAAAAAGAGCATTCTTATTGATCTTGATTCGATCAGCTCCATCAACACATGAGGACGATGAATATGCTCGCGCTGGAGTATACGATCCAAAGATTTTAATCACGACATCAAGAGATCCTAGCAGTCGTCTACAACAGTTTTCAAAAGAAATGCGTCTTATTTTCCCCAACTCCCAGCGTATTAATCGTGGTGGTCATGTGATGAAGGAAATTGTGGAGGCTTGTAGAGCGAATGAAGTGACAGATCTTATCATTCTGCACGAACATCGTGGTCAACCAGGTAAAAGAAGAAGAGAAAGAAACAATTAGGTTTTGGATAAACTAAACAGATACTGGGTAGATGGTATGGTCGTTTGTCACTTTCCATATGGTCCAACAGCTTACTTTTCTCTACATAACGTTGTGCTTCGTCATGATATCAAAGATCAAGGAACGGTATCTGAAGCATATCCACACTTGATATTCAACAACTTCAACTCAAAATTGGGTGCAAGAGTAAGTGAAAGAAGATACGGATAAGAAGAGAAGGATTAACATCATTATAGATTACAAACATCTTGAAATATTTATTCCCTGTTCCAAAAGATGATTCAAAACGAGTGATGACCTTTGCAAATGATAATGATTATATTTCATTTAGACATCATGTGTTTGTGAAAACAGGAAATCAAGTAGAACTAGCAGAAGTTGGACCACGATTCGAAATGAGACGTAAGTTGTTGATGTTTGATATTGGAGTGAATACTGATATTGAATATATATATATAATAGCATATGAAATCAGATTAGGTACAGTTGACCTGACAGATGCGGATGTTGAATGGCAATTGGCTGCTTATACCAGAACTGCAGCAAGAAGAGTAGCACTATAGATACAAACGATTTTTTTTTCTTTCATTGATTTTTGTAAAATAAATTTAATCACTGTAACATCAATCGGGAAGGAAGCCATCATTTACCTTTTATGTCGAACAAAAAGACTTAAATATATAAAAGGAGAAAGGGGAGAAGGCAGATTATTTGATAAAATAAAATGCAGATAAAAGAACATGTCTTTATTGTCACTGGAGGGTAATTTAAGCATATTGGTACTGAATGGTTACATAACTCTATTATTCAGAGCAAGTGGTTTAGGCGAACAAGTAGTTCGAGCTATTATTGACGCAGGTGGATACATTTCGGTATTATTAAGCTTGTATTGTACTTTTGATACGTCTAATTCTTGTTGTAAAAGATATTTGATATAAATCAAAAGGGATCTACCAGCCTGGTTGATGAATATACAAATCATGTTTGCTATTTTCCTGGATCAGTGGATGTTACATCTGAGGTAGGGGACAAATGAAAGGAGAAGAAAAGTGTTTGATAGCATCATGCCAAGTAGTCTCAGGTTAAAGAGGCCGTGATCAAAACAAGAAAACACTTTTCAAAAAATACTATTGCTGGCACCATCATCTGTAGTGGCATATTGAATGCACCATATCAAGGCTATGGTCCTGATAATATGTTGACGAGCTATAGTCAATTTGAACATATCATCAAGGTAAACTTACTTGGAACATATTGTGTTGCTCAAAAGGTATCTGAGATTCTTTTACAAAATGAACCGATGGACAATGATGGTAAGCTTGTCTGGTCTGTATGTCTTTTATTTTACTAAACCCTATTAAAACAAGGTGAGCGAGGTATTATCATCACTGTAGCATCGATTGTTGGTTTAGATGGTATGGTTGTAGGCTATGGTACATCAAAAGGTAGCACAAGAATAAAAATTATAGGATCGATTAACAAGTGGGAAATATAGCCGCTATTGCTGGATTGACTTTACCTCTAGCAAGAGAGTTGGCTCCCTTTGGTATTCGTGTCATGTCAATTGCTCCTGGACCCTTTGGTAGAGTAAAAAAGAGTGTGTGAAAATAGGAAGCACTCATGTTAAACTAGATACACCCATGGTATCACATATCCCTATTGACACCAATAGACTTACATTCCCTAAACGTGTAGGAAGGCCCAGTGAATTTGCAGAATTAGTACTGGACGTGATCAAAAAGCCTATGCTTAACGGTTCTGTCATCCGATTGGACGGTGGCCTGAGAGCATCCAATTTCACATGAAGACTAAAAGGGTTAATGGCGGCATTTTAATTCAATTCAACTTACTAATAAATCTACCTTTTCTCACCGTTTGTTTTTCACACTTTTTTTCTTTTCTTATTCTTTAACGAAATGTCTTTTTTAGCAGGTGGAAGTGCTGACTGTGGTCCTGTCAACCCCATGTCAGGGTTATTAAAACAGTTTCAACAAGATAGATCTCTTCAACAAGTAAAGCTTACACCTTCAATGTCTATTTATTATTCCTGACTCTTGCTTTATCTGTTTTGCAGGATAGATTTGCTCCTGAACAACGTGGTGAAAGTTCAAAGGTATATCAGAGATGAAGTACTTTTTTATGTTATACTAATTTTACTCTGTAGGCAGGATTCCGTACCCAAAGCTCGATGAACAGAGCAGTTCCAGATAATAGACAAGTACGATCATTATACCGAAAGAAATAGTGTCATATCTAAAACCATCCTATAGTTTACTGAAGAGTTCTTTAAAGAAGAGATGGCAATGGGAAGAGCCACGAATGGTCCATTTGAATTCAGTGGCCTAAGTCGAGAATTAGATCAAATTCAACCCAACCAACCACCTGCTGCTGAATGGGCTGCCGATTTTATGCAACATCAGCACGAGATCACGGGTCCTCAACAGTTTGAAGAATTTGAACAAATTTATCAACAAAATCAACATCATCCTGTAGCGTCTCAGCCATTCCAAGGTAAGGGGGAAAAAAGTAAAGATAGAGCAAACAAATGATTTAACCTTGCATAAAACAAAGGTGGGAATTGGACAAAGGAGTTTAGCGATTTCCAAGCAAACCATCCCGGCGCCGCTTTGTCTCAAACGGAACGAGCTGCATTTGAAAAGGCATTTGATGAAGCTAGGCAAGGTGCACAATTAAACTGGGAACAAGAGTTTACAACACAAGAGTCTTGGGCATCCGAATTTGCAAAGGAAGAGCAAGAAGGCAAACCGATGGTAGCAACGAACGATAATGAAGCATTGGCAAGAACAGCTGCCATGTTGCTGGATTCAGTGGATGTTGAATCCAACCCGAAATTTAAAAATTCGCAGTTTATGAATCTGATGAGAAAGCTGAGAGATAGCGAAGTACAAATTGAAGGAAATCAAATGGTGGAAACAAAAGGCAAGAACGTAGAGTCGCCCTGGGCATCAGAATTCGAATCTTCGCAGCGACCAGGTCATTGGGCTGATGAATTCGCTCAACATGCTGGAAGTTCTCGTAGTGGTAATATGTGGTCATCCGAATTTGCTAAAAAAATGGAGCGTGGTTGGGCCGACGAGTTTCAGGGTCATCAGCAACCTTTATCAGGCAATTGGGCTTCCGAGTTTAGTAAGCAGAGTGAATTGACAACAGAACAGATGAACGAATTGTTTGGCAGAGGAACAGAGACAGAGGATTGGGTTGAACAATACCATAGAAATATTAGCCACTTGAAGCAGAGTCAGGACCACGAATGGGACTCAATGCAAAAGGATTGGGAAAGATTCAAGCCAGAGCAGGGTCTGGGCTACAGAGCTACTAATCCTCAGTACGACGTTTACAAATTCACTGTAAATAATCCTTATTTATTAAACCCTGGTTTGATTGACGGTAAACCCCACGATACCCTGGCTGATTCTATTCTTGCTTTGGAAGCCAAGGCACAATTACAAACCCAGGATTCGGATGCCTGGAAGATGCTAGGTATCAGACAGCAAGAAAATGAAAGAGATGCAGCTGCTATTGCGGCCCTGCGTCAAGCCGTCAAGCTGAATCCTTCTCTTGTCGACGCTTGGTTGGCCTTAGCTGTTAGTTATACCAATGAGAACTGTAGAGCAGACGCCTATGACGCACTAGAACAGTGGATGCTTAACCATGATCAATACCAACATCTTGCCAAAAGTCATGGAAAAGGAAAGATGACAGCAGAAGGTCGTCATGAATACATCACAAGCATGTTCCTGGAAGCAGCAAGAAGCTCGCCAGGCGCTGAAATGGACGCGGATGTCCAAGTGGGCCTCGGTGTCTTGTTTAATGTATCTGAGGAATATGAAAAGGCCATCGACTGTTTCAGAGCTGCACTTCATAGTCGACCACAGGACTATAAGCTTTGGAACAAACTGGGTGCTACTCTGGCCAATTCAAGAAACCCCACAGGTGCTATTGAGGCTTATTTCACTGCCCTTGAAATTAATCCTAACTATGTGCGTGCAAGATACAATTTGGCTATTAGCTGCATGAACCTTGGGCAACATAGAGAAGCGGCAGAACACCTGTTGACAGCCTTAGCACTGCAGCAATCCAACGACAATGCTACAGGCGGAGGTGCTGTCATGATGGATGACCATGGTAATACTGTCAATATTCCTGGTGGAATGAGTGAGAATGTATGGAGTAGCCTTCGTATGCTCATGTTGACGTAAGTAAAAGATGACTCGTATAATCCATTTTCTAAAACCTTGTCAATAGTATGAACAGAGACGATATGGTCAAGCATTGTGATAACCATAACCTCGATGCATTTCGCGCAGAATTCGACTTTTGAGCAAAATGACAGTAAATATTATTATTCCCCGTCAACTAGGCGTCCTGATAAAAGATATTCTGGATTTATTTGGAAACCTCCAATGACTTATTGTACATTTCCTCCTCATGACTTGTTTATTTGATATATACACACGTTGTTAATATAAGAATAAATCAGGATCGTCGCTATTAAAGATTGTATATATCTTTTTGGACATGACTCTATTTACATTTCGATCCCTAGCTCGAATCGCACTTCTTTCAACCTATGCATATATATTACATTATTACTCATTAGAGCCCCTTTCCTTTCTCGCTTTATATATATTTTACCTCCAAGTCCGCAAGCATCATTTCTCCAGAAGGCTTATCAAGTTCTCTGTAGCTTTGATGTAATGATTGTAATGTTGGATATGCTTTCATAATACTTTTTGCTATAGCAGGCGTACAAAGCTGAATTTCTTGTAGCATCTTGAAATATGTATCAACTTCATTAGCACCGCTTTTACCTCCCTTATATGTGCTGTTGAGATTTTTGGTTCTATAGATACATCATTAGTTATACCTCTATATATTAGCATTCTTCGCATACTTGTATCTTCCAAGGCCCAAATCTATCGTCAAATTCTCTATCCAAACTACTGTATCCTCGCTATTCTTTGTAGGCACGACCATAATATTTTTTACAATTTGAAGTTCATTCAAATATTGTTCGACTGTTTCTCGGCTTGGTAAAGATTCAAGATTTTCTTGTCCGCTTTTTCTCTTTCGAGAACTAGGGCTATCGTTACTTGGCCTTTCAATGCTCTGTCTCACTTGGTTTTGAAAATGTCGTCTTTGTATCAGCGCTCTTTTCTTATAGTAAGCTTCAAGACCCTCGATTATGAGCAGTATTTGTCGGTCTTTGGCAGATGATTGAGCCTGTTCCATGTGGTCAAAGATAGTTTCAGATTGGATGTGTTCATTCAGTTTATCGACTGGCATATAAATTAATACACAAGGTTCTTGTATGATTTTCATATTTCCGAGAGGTATAAACGTTTGTGATTCCGAGTGCCATTCTGCTTGACATTTTCTTTTCCATGAGATTGTGTACCTGAGCTCACTATGCTCTGACAGTGGTCGAATCTCTGCCATCTTTGGTATCAAACTGGCCTCTAGTAGCTTGCCAGCGTCTGTCAAAAGAAAGTCAGGATGAATATCCAGTATCATTTCTTTTAAGATCGCTGTTCGATCTGTTTTATTCCTATTTTCCTTTTCGAATAACGCTTGCCGTTCTTTTTCTTTCTATAGGCATAAACAGGCATGTGTCAGTGGCTATCAATAGAGCAAGCAAGGTGCCTTTCTTTTTACCTGTTTGAACTCTTTTAATCTTTTCTTTTCTTCAGCAGCTTCCTGTCGCTTTCTCTTCCTTTCTTCCGCTTCCAACTTTTTTTTTTCCTTTTGGTTTATATAAGCATTACCAAGAGTGATATCAAGTATTTTTTTTTAAAAAGTTTACCTTTACTGTAAGGGCACTCCTGTCTTGACTGGAAGAGAGTTCTTCCAGAGATAAAAGTGCATATCGATCATCATTTGACTCTATATGCTGGTCATCATATTGTCGCCTTTTCCTTTTCTTATTCGATTCATCCTCTTCAAAGCTATCAATATCTATAACAACTTTATCCTTTTTCAATGAAAGTAGTTCGTCAAAGAATTCATCCTGTGTTGGTACATGTAAGATGTCTTCCTCTTCTTCAATATCAAAAATAGATGTGCTGGTTGATCTTTTTGAAACATCTTCTCTTGATAATGTATTGTCTTTCTCTTCATTGACAGAGCCAATTCCCTCATGTTCAGCAAAGGTAAAAGATCCTTCGTCATCAATCTCTTTTAGAAGCGACGCATCTTCTTTGCTCTTATCCTTGGGTGGACGCTCCGTAGTCTTTTTCACAAGTATATCATCTTCATCATCATTAAATGCTATCAACTCTGTAGATTTCTTTATCGATGATGTTATAGTTGAATCAATCTCTTTGAGAAAAAACAGTTCTTCATCTTCAGATACGGGTTGGAGTTCTTCTTCTAGAAAGAAGTTATCCGTACTTCCTCTTTCTTTCCCCTTTTTCTTCCTGTCTGTTTCTCCTTTGTCTTCCTGGCTATTAAACAAATCAAATGGTCCCTTGCTACTTTGTCCTGCCTTCTTTAAAAACGAACTAGTACTGTCTGATATTCGTGTCGGCTTTTTCTTGGAACTGCTAGGAACGGGTATATCATCAAAATCACCAAATGGGTCCATGAACTTTCGTTTGCTAGGCTTATTCAGTGTCTCCACAACAGGATCAGAGAAAACAGTATTGATGTCAAATATATCAGCGTTGACGTCCTTGGCGCTTTTACCGAGAAAACAACGAACTGTGAGTATGTCTTTTATTGCTTATTTTAATCTTACGCAGCATTATTTCGCGATTCAACCTGGTATGTATCTTCTTCATCGGAGTCAAGAATAATCAGGGTATCATTTGGTTTATTATCCTTTATGCCTTTGAGAAACTAGATTAAAAGGATTCGTTACTGAAATGTAAGAAAAGATGTATTGTGTATTTACTTCTCCGTCAAATATTCTATTTAATGTTGCTTCTACATTTTGTGTATATTCAAGATCTCTACGAATGCTAGCAGGATCCTTTGAATCGTCCACGATTAGAACCTGTTTGACAAGCTGATCAATGTTGTCCATTAAACAGTAAAGTTTCGTTCAACAGACTTTTAATTCAGATAAATCATTTTTATTTTCAGACGGATAGAAAATTTATCTTCTAATAAAAAAAGTACCCTCCACTAGCAAGCCTCAGTTTTATGGCAAAAGTCTTACAATGCCAAGTCACTGAGTTACAGTTCCAGTTCGCAAAAGGATCTTGCAGTCAGATATCAGCTCATTGCATAGACGAATACTGATATGTAGCATATTAATAATAAGGAAAGACCTATATAATTAACAATCTATAGCCGTTAAACTACCTCAAACTGCTTCATAATGATGCATATGAAGAAATCATTAAACTGCTGTTTCCTTGGATTATCAGGGACAAAGAAAAGTGCGCCAAGTGGACATATTTTATCAAGATTAAAGAACAAAAAGCCAAAGTGTGGGAGTAACAGAATGAAGTTTTTATTAAAGTAAAGAGATAGAAAGAGAGGGAGTTTTGAATAATTACACTTAAGTGATCTTGGTTGTCTCCGTCCTACTCTCCCCTTTGTTTTCTTTTCAGTTTGTCTCTTTGTTTGTTACATACTCACTCAAGAAGATAAAGATAAAAAAAGGCTTTTTATATCATTGTATTTTACTTTACATTGCACAATTCGAATTAATAAAGAAAAGGATGACTACAACAACTAAGATCACTTCAAGTGTAATATGTCAATATTTAAGATGACTTTAGCTTGCATACGAAATACATATTGATTATTTGACGACAAAGAGTGTAATATTCTTTGATATCGCTATAGGAAGTTTTGGTGGGGGTTTCAATAAAAATGTGTGTAGATATCTGTATAAAGCTGTAGAAACCTGAGGATATCTGCATTTGAAAAGCATGGTTCAGCATATCCCCTATTGCTTTACAACTGTTATTACTTCGTACTCATTATGTAAAATAGCTCAAAACACAGTACGGTTTTATATATAAAATCATTTATAAAGAAAAAAGGCTTAATTTGCCTTCTTTGTCATCTTTCTTTTGGTAGTTTGCTTACCTACATTGAAATTGTGCGTTAGTTTCTCTGTATATTAATAAACTATTTGTTGCATACCTTTTCTAACAGTGCTTCTACGTCTCTTTCCTGTATTTGTCTTGCCTTGTTGTTCAAAGCGATCAGTAGTTTGGGAACATATAGTAACTGCAGCAACGGGGTTAACATCACTAAAATATTATATAAGCAACATTGTAAGATATTTATCTTGATGTTGGTTGATGAACTTACCTTTCCCCACTGCTGTCGCTTTCTTCAGCAGACAAAGACGGAGGGCACAAGCCTTGCTCTTCGGAAGCACTAGCATCATTTGCTTCTACAACTTTTTAAATGTACATGTTAGCCTTTTCTCTTTACTTATTGAGTATCGCAATTACCTTGCACACTACTTGGTGTGGTAGAAGACTTCTTTTCGTTACGAAGCCAATAGTAACGAAGCAGCAGTATAGCTCCCCAAGAACCAACACAAGCACGCAAAGGGACAAAAGGAGCCGCTGTTTGTTCAAGAAGCTCGATAGCTCTAAGCTTTCCTCGTGGATCCGCTGCCTTGAATGGCTTACCTGCCTCAATCTTGAATTCATCCTTGACTTGACGAATAATAGCCGGTAGTCTAAAGCGCTTGAGGTGTTCACGAGCAGTATTAAACGTCTTATCATCAATTGAACTGCCATATATGTCTTCCATAAGCTTTCTATAAAGATCCCATGAGAATTGGCGTTTCCTACTCGAGTCCTCGTTACATGGGTGATCAATGATAGGCTTAGGGGACAAGTTATCTGCAAACAAGCCATAGACCGGGTTTTCTTGCTCTGTATGTTCTGGCCTGCTTACTTCAATTACACTAGAACGTGTGTCCTCAACTTGTGCTTTTAGTTGAGCGTTTTCCTTTCTCAACTCCTCAAGTTGTGTTTCATTGAAATGACTGTAAGGATGCGTCTATTGAGTATATCTTCACGGAGAAAACTTTAATACTCCTACATCCTTATGAAGATCAAATAGCCCAATGTCACTGGCTCCCCTCACTACTATCAGCTTGTAGGTAAATACGAGAGAAGTCACACTTGTTAGTAGTAGTGGTAGTAGTAGTAGTAGTAGTAATTGCAAAAATAATATCCTCACTATTTGCTATGTTCAAAAAGGCAAGGCAATCAACCAAACAACGTGAGGACATCATAAAGGCAAAATAATTAAGAGAACCTTACGGATTTTCAAAAGAATATTATGCAGTGTTCCAGCATAAACAGCGATATAATAAACTAAGCTTTACATTACTTTCCAGAAAGAGAAAATCATAGGCATTATACCACTACTAAACGCTGTAGATGGAGATTTCACGTCAATAGCACTAAGCAAGATTAAAAAAAAGAATCATGCCAAGAGTCAGGGAATACAATGGGAGAAAGTAAAGGGAAGTATTATGTAAAACTATGAAGCAGTTTGGATGTGGTTGTGATACCAAAGGATATGTATTTAGGAATTATGCATAGATAAGAAGGAGCTTGGCTTACCGCTTGTCAAATGTTTGAGTAAGCATATAATACGAAATAATTTCCTTTGATGAGTATCAATAGTTAGATCAATATGATAGTTAGAAATAGTCAGCAAAGTAAGCTTAAATGCGATGGCATACAACTTCGTCACCACACTTTATTTGTCCTTATGATAACAAGGTCACAGGGGGCTATGATAAAAGCCTATGATTATTACAACGATGAATACAGGTCTTAGTTATGGTCATCTTGACGATAAAGAATAAAGGACACTGACAGAGATCATCAGTAGCTGCTTAATTCCATTTACATTATCAAAGGGATTCATATAATCTGCATGAATCATATGTTTATCTTCTTCTTCTTCCTATTTTGGCATTATTTTTATGGGACTTTCAAACTTTTCTCTTGGCTTTGATATGTAAACAAATAAACTTGATTAAGGACATGATGCAATATATGTTTGGGTCAAAGGGGTTGACTCAGGTCTTCCATTTTTGTAATGGATTATGTTTCAGGATGGATTATCAATAAAATATGGAAGAGAGTAAATAACTTAGGAAATATGTTATATTTTGGATTCAGAGCACAACCAAAGCAATAGATGAATCAATGCAAGCCATAAGAAGGAAGACAAGAAATATTTTTTAAGTCAAAATTGTCTCTCTCAAAAAAAAAAAAAAAAAAAAAGCTTAGTCCGTTTTGGGCTAAAGATAGGGAGAGAAATAGATAAAGAAACTTTGATTGCTTCTTTGTTTGGTGTGAGCAAAAATACATTCCCATGGGAAAGCTTTAAAAAGTATAAAAGACGCAACTTTCCCCCCCTCCTTTATTCAAATTATTCTTTCTTTTATCTTCAAATATCTCAAACAAGCTTTGACTATGATTCTCTCTCAATAAATTTCAAGGAAGTCCAGGTATAGTCTATGGGTCTTTTTAAAAACCCTCCTAACACAGTTATGAGGGTGGGGTGGGGTGGCGGTTTTTGTAGGTTCTACTCTTGGTTCTACTCATGGTCTTTTGGACTTCTTTACATTCTTCAAGTTTCTAAGGTTAGTGCTGATCACTAGGCAAGATTTTGGAATGTGCCTGGCCACCCAAGAAGCACACTTTAAGGGCAACACAGAGAGACCTGTAATATGGTTAAGGTCACCTTGTTCCTGTTTCTCTCTTGTTGGCTTTACTGTACCTTCAAAAGTTGTCATGTACTGAACACTGGTAGTATCTCCTCTCTTCCCTTTTTTTAAAAATAAAATAATCTGCTTGAACATCCTTGGACATAATTTCTGTTTAAAATTTTTACATCATTGATACACTTGTTTTATTGGTCAATAAAGGTTGGCATTGCTGTTATATCCTTATCCTTTTTCCTTCTATTTGTGAAATGTAGACCAACATTAGCGACGACTATGATTGTGATAGCTCTGATGACTGTACGTTCATTTTTATAGTAAAGCAACGGATCTTCTAAGTCTGCATAAACTATTTCAAATGGCGCTCGAAACAGAATGAGTTGTTAAGGTGTGAGACACACTTTAGGTAGTCCTTTAATGGTTTGGATCCTCGTATGACTTGAATGGAAAGCATAATCAAGGATTTCTAATAGTGAAAAATGATATGAATGCATAAGTATCAAAAGGATGGGAAGAAGTCTTATATGGAAATAAAATATAAAAAGGTGCGATAAACCTTAGAGAGCACTGTGTTGCTTATCGCTATCCAAAGCCATTAATCACTATGGTGCTTATTTTGTCTTTATTATTGCAAAGCAGAACCAAATCAGTCTATTGACTTTATTTGAAAATAGATTCAGATTAACGAAAAGCTCAAGTTGAATATAGTAGAGACTTGCTATAGTTAAAAAAGGAAGCCCATTCAAGATTATGTGCATCAAAATATGACAGAGCAGTTTATCAATTTGCTTGTATGGTTGACCAGTTTTGTAATAGCACACACAAGGTTGTTTGCTTTAAAAAGATCGAAGAAACTGGATCAACCCACCGAACTGTAAGCTTGAGACCATTCGCAGGTAACCCTTTCTTATTAAGCGCGCTTGAAGGAACAGGGTAGAGTAAATATATCAATGACACAGAACATTCTGAAGAAAAGTTTACGTAGAGAAATGCCCTAGTAGGCTTCACTTTTAAAACCCGTCAGAGAGCGTATCTCAGATAAACAACATCTGTTTGTAATTTCCTTAAAGCTGCCAATAATCGGTGTCCAATTGTATACTGTGTGCGCTATAAATTCATTGTGCCTAATGTGGAGGAAATTATCCAATGAAACGATTACATTAATATATCAATTAACGCAATAATGTCCCCTCTTCGCTTTTCAATTAGGCATCAACAAATGAAGAAGTTGGCGCTCAGGAGCAAGCTCATATTTCAAGAGCTTTAGGCTTTATAGAATCCATGCCACGCCAATTGCCGTCCATCACTGCTGATGGTGTACGATGCCTTCGTTCTCAGTCAACGCCCAACTCGAGGTGATTTCGTGCTCCCAGGACTGTTAGACCAATTGTATTCGATGCTCTTGATTGTTCACAGCAGGCTGTTCTTCTGGACGAAAGAAACAACGGTACTAAGGAACAAGTTCTTAAACTGGAGGATGAGAAGAGCAAAAAGAAAACACCAGCAAAGCCATTTTCAGCTGTACTTTGGAAGAAGAAATTTAGAAAGTTCACTACCACCAGTATTCATCGTACAGACAAAACATTTGAAGATCTTAGGACGGCACATCATTCCTCGATCAAACCTGGATCATCCTCAGCATCAAGATCATTAAAGCATTATGTAGATACAATTCCATATACTATGAGCAAACTTTTGAAATCCTCCAGAAATAAGTAGATCGTATAATAAGCTGTGTAGAATTCCCGTTATTTCCTATAGATTATATTTATTTTTTCGAACCATAAATTAGAATTATTATTTACACCTTTTCGTCATTTTGTATTGTAACATGTTCAAGTCTATAAGTAATTTTTCGCATTCTCCCAAACTCAAGTAGCAGAAGACATATTAAATCATGATGTCGTGTCTTGTAAATGTTCTATTGGCTTATGGTTGTTGATCTGTAGGGGCTTATTTTTCTGCATTTTGTGTAAGTTTCATTTAATGCCTTTTCTGTAATATAAATGAGGCTACTTGACCATTTATAGAAGCGAGTCTCTGAACTGGTATATGCTATGTAGACGATGTATATGATGTGTAAATACCACAAGGGCGATGTTTATTGCTTTTTTGCTGACAGGCGAGGATGATTACCTCGTCATACATTCGTAGCTTTGTCGATAATTCGCACTGTCGAGGGCATCTCCGACTTCAAAGCGTGTCTAATAACGGCTAATGGTTCACTGCGTTCTGAGGTACACTTTTAAGATTTAAAGTCATTGTTGTATTCATCTTGTTATTATTCGAAATAATGCAATGAAGTCGATAAAGTGCGAATTAGATTCTTTATTAAGAAGAGATGAAATATTGTTAAATCAGACTTGAGTGAGAGTTTTATAGGGAATATTAGCGTTGTCAGTGTGATTGTTTATGCTTATATTATTGCTGTCAGTACGCTTATTCTCATTCTCATTAGATGCGATAGAAGAATGTAAAGAAGAACGTATGCTCCACTGTAGGATTATAAAATATTGTCGTATTTGACCACGTCTAATACTAGTCTTTACGTATGAGATTACATTTGGCTTAATCACATGTATCTTAATTAGTACTCCAATCTCTTTTAAAGCTATCTAATTTCTTTTTGCTATAAGCTTTTCCTCTCACTTCTAATAAACAAAGACTTATCATTTCTTTGCTTTTGTTCTTATACATTACACGAGTACTAACAACAGCAACAACAACAACCAATACCTCAAATATTAAAATGATTCATATCAATCACGTCAGTTTCATCAAGAATAACTATTTCTTTGACTTTGATAGATTAAAGCATCCATCTCTATCAAATATTACTCTACTTCTACTATCCCCAAGTATTATTTTTACTTTTGGGGCACCTTTTTTTAACCCCAACCAAAAAATTAGACA
>JAMYHX010000200.1:0-73267 GCA_025529335.1 Rhizopus sp. PT2906 | reverse complement strand
GTCTTTTTATTTGCTTAAGAGTAAAAGGAATAAATTAAAGTTGTAACTTAGTTATAATAATATTGAGATAGTGATAAGCAGGTCTTGAATATACAAGATCAGTGATACTAGAAATGAAAAAGTAAAATATAAAAGGAAAATTTTAAATCAAGGCCATTAGAGAGAAAATTTCGTAAGCTAATTGATGTGAGAATGATACTCTGTTTTTATTTCAAAAACGTATTGAGCTATTTATACGGATTGGTTACGTGTGGGAAATAAGAAGAAGCATTGCCTGAGTATACTGTGCTGCTTAACAATACTAATTCTCATAGTATTAGCTCATTGTGTTATCAAGAGTTCATTCCTAAGTTTTTACTACATAGTAGATATTGGCTTGCTATTCATCTTGTGGGGTGATTTTGTGGTTATAATGTAAAAGAGATCATTTCTGGGTAGAGATTTGAGCGAAAAAGGGATTAGGTAGTATTCTTGATGTAGAAAGTGTTGATAGAACAGATTTAAAATTTTTTGATAATAAAAGCTTGCAATCACCAGAACTTTTTTATAAATTTTCTAGCAGAATTTTGCTATCACGCGTAAAGCTTATACAAGAACAAATAAAATTGTAAAGGCATGTGAGATGCGATATATTTAAAATAAGAAGAAAATAACTAATGAAGATGACTAGGGACATTCTTTAGAGTTATTTGTAAAAAAAAATAAGGAATAAATTGTTACTGAGATAACTTGAGATTGATTTAAGAATAGAAAGACAAAAGACAGGGACAAACAAGTATTTGTGAGAATTCGTTTATTCCTGAGAATTGAGATAATTCGAAATACAATGAAAAAGAGGACTCTATTTATACTTTTTGATGTGGGTTAAATCAAGGTACGATCTGATTCGCTCTGTTACGGTTATGGTTAAAGCTGTGGTACCTGGCTTGTTACAATGATCTGGATGATTACTAAATGACTCTAATTGGTTATTCTTATTGTAAAGTCTACGCATCGGAAGAGTGCTTATAAATCACTTTATATTCCTTATTAACTACGCACAGGCTCTGCCTTTACCTATTATGAAAATTATAATATTCATTCTACAACAGTTACAACCTATATTATTCTAAAATGTTAGCTTTTGTTGTTGAGAAAAAAATAATCTTTTGTTTATTTTTTAAGCTTCTTCCGTATTGAGAAAACGAATCCATTTGACGGTCCGATTTCAAGATTTTCATCAAGAATAATCGTCTTGTTGAAATGAAATGACATGATAAAGCTGCTTCAAAAGTAACTCTACCATTTCACCATTGCTACAGCGCTCGATTATTTGTATGGTAACCACCAGATTTAAATTAGTTAAAAATGAAAATTTAAGAAGGAAAGATAAATAAAAAGAATATGAGTCAAGTAATTACAGGCATTATTAATCATGCCGTAATGAATCAAGAATATTTGTAAAAAATACATTATGGAAATGACATTGTGACTCAAAAAAAAAAGAATACTTTTCTTTTATACTTTTCATAATTTGGGTAAGAATGCGTTGAGTGACTACCAGATCATGTATAATTAAACAAATTAAGTTTTACAAAATGTAAATAAAAAGAAAAGAAGTTGTTCCTGGATTCCTCTTGATTTGATAATTCAAATTAAGATATTAGTAAATAAAAGGGCATTGATTTAGAAAGTTGATATTTATTGAATTAATTTTTTTTTGAAAAAATTCAAAAGGTGGAAATCTTTTTATACAAAGAATATACTGGTGTGGATACTTAAGGATTATAGCAATAAACATAGAACAATTATAGTCATGTTAAGCATAACCTGAGATTCAATGCATTAATCCCAATTCAGGGCTGTATAACCTTGATTAGATTTTATTGTACGCAATTGTATACTTCTTTGGTACATAATAACTGATATAGCCAATAAGAGCATACTACCTGTTACTACGCGTTGGATAAATAATATTTGCTTGACAACCGTTACAAGATTATGGTGTGATTTGATCTAGATCCAATTACATTGCTCAGGGTCAAATGTAGTTAGCATTGAACCCTAATTGCTATTGTTATCTCCGTTTGGAAAATTTTTATATCTGATCTAGTAAGACAGGTACATTTAATGATACAATAAGATCAGGAACAAACAGGAAGATATTTTAGGCGAATTGATCGTTATTACTACCTATGAATAAGGATTATTAATTGTTCCAGGATAACCAGGTTTACCCGTTGAAGAAAAAGTATAAATAGAGGACGGTTTTCATATCAATAAAGCATATCATATTTTTGTTATATTCTTTCTATAAAAAGATATACACAGTTCTAACAGTACTTCTGTCTTTTCTATTCTACCCTACGTATTTTTCATTATCCCAAACAGTAGCAAAAGTGTTTAAAAGGTAAAGTTATAATAAAGGTTCGATGTGTGGCCACCAGGTCGTGTAAAGTTGATCAAACTAAGTTGTACAAAGTAAAAGGAATAATAAAGAAGATAAAGAAGTTCCTGAATCCACTTGTTTGGATTGTTCAGAAGTAAATAAAAGATAAAAATAAAAATAAAAGATTGTGATTCAAATCGTAAGTGATTTATTGGATGATTTTTTTGAAAAATGAAAAGGACAATGCCTTTTATACCTGTTAAAAATAAAGTTGGTCGATATAAGGTTCATTTGATTTAGAGTTCACTTCATTTATGGTTCAAACGTTAAATGGGCAAACCTTAATCTCGCAGTCCAAAAAGAATCAATTATGGTCATTGGTGCTACAGTGCTACAATATCAAAGGGTATCATCAGCATCAGTAAGAAAATAAGAAAAAAAACAAAGGTTAAGGTCAATAAGCGATATTTATCGCTGGGCTGAAGAAACTCATTGATCCGGCTGCATCAACTTTACAACTGTACCTGTATTTTTCATTGTCCGCTTGTGTAACATACAAGAAACGAAATTAAAAGTGAAGGGAGTGGGATTCGAACCCACGCCTCCGAAGAGAACACGACCTTAACGTGTCGCCTTAGACCAACTCGGCCATTCCTCCTATATTTTTTAGTAAATGTGAAAATTAATATATTAAGTTAGTATCACGTGATCTTGGTCACGTGATACTAAGCTTGTCACATAGCAGTCCTTTCTTATGAAGTAAATCCTTCCCTTCAGTCTTTATTTCAGTTATTGACTTGCTTGTCTTTTTGTAAATCTTTAAAGCTGAGTACAACACTTACAACGGGATTTAGCGAGAACTCCCAAATTATCGAACAACAACTGGGAATCATTTTGCCTTATCAGTTCTTCCAACCGCCAAAAGTTAATTTGATCTCGAGAATGACCTATCAATTTGCCACACAAACTCCATCTTGGTAGACTATCTACCCTGATGCTTCCGACTCCGGGTGGAGTGTAAGTCAAAGAACGATAGAAGCCTTTGGCTACTGATAAAAAAAAGCTTTAAAAGAATTCAAAGCAGTACTTTTCGCTCTACGGCTACACTTACGGAAGCTCAAGAACCCCATTCTGAAAATTTATTCTGATAACTGCACTCCTCTGAGATACTCGCACAAGGCGAGGGAACGTCATCAGTGAATCTGCAACAATTTTAATATATAACTAATTTGTGCAGATCCGGAAGTGCAAGCAGTAGATACCTCCAGAGAAGGCCAAGAAGGGACTTCATTTGAATCCACCATGAGAATCAACTTTAAAGATTCTAAGAAAATTACAAGGAAAAAAAAGTTGTAGAAGCAGTGTTTACCATTCCGTTATGACCAACACAATATTGGTGAAGCCTTAAACTGATAATGCAATAATTCAAAGTACCGATACAAATGAGACTCGACCACCAGTGGTCATTAGTCAATTGACTATTATCTTTATGAAACGCATCATAGATAGCTTGACAATTGAAGGTGTTGAGTATCTACAACAGCTGATCCCATCGGCGGAAAGGACATTTATGGTGAGCTTGACCTTTTCTACATCATGCTTAATCAGTGATTTGATACCATTATAATCATTTGTTTGGAAAGGGGCGCCTAGATATGGGAGTGTAGAGGCGAAAGGATTTAGTACTAAAAGGGTTCAGTTCGATACATGCTGAGGAGATTTCAGCAGTAACCATAGAGTAAACTATATTCTTCGCAGCGCTGAATGAGGGTGTGGATCTGATCTGCCGTACTATGAGGATGAGGCCGTTAAAATGGAGAAAGCAATTCATGAAATGACTCCAAAGTAGCTCAGGCTTAATGATAGAGTTAGATGGAAACATGTAAATGCACGCTGGTAGATAATTAATAAAGACTGATTACAGGACGGGTAAAGGAACGGGGCCCTGTAAGGCTACTGGAGAGCTTTATGTTTGTTCGGCACGATCTCAGTGTAAGTCTCATCGAATATGTATCGTACGATGGCCAACAGGGGCGGTGTAGTGGTAGATGTCGACAGCCGTCAAATGAAAGTCCTATCAGCAAAGCCATAAACGGCTATTATATCTAAGAACGCGAATACCAGCGGCTTGTAGGCATGTTGTTGGTGATGGAATCACAATTGTTGCAAAAAGAGAACTTGATCCAATGCGTTTCGCTGTGTGTGAAACCTCCTCTTGAATCATATCAAAACAAGAGAAAGGATCTTGCATTTTTGATCGTAGACACTTTTTAAAGAGTTTCCTAATATCTAAAGTGAGACTAATGGGACAGCAGTTGGATGTTTCTCCAAATACCACCGCTTATCAACATATACAATGTGCTGTTCATCACCACCATTTCCTCCTCCATAGAACGATAAACATTGTCTATTTGGACCATAGCAGTGACACAACCCTCAAGCGTTAAATTTTTTTGGATGATATCAGTGATCTTTGTCGATGACCGTCTGTCAACAATTTGCTCACAGATCTGGCAGGATTTACATCGCCAGTCATTAAAAGATCTAGTAAAAAAATATTTTCGTTCCATTCTTAGTGTTAAAAAACATGCTTTTTTAAGCTTGTAAGGAACTAAATGAAAGCTTTTTAAATAAAATATGTCTTCAATAGTATTTAAAATGAAGATGACTACGGAAACATATATGATGAAAATGGTGTTAAAGCTGTGGCCATTGTATATGAAGAAGAAGACCCTTATGCCTGAAAGCTTAATCAATCTCGAATCTTATTTTCAAAATTTGGGCCCATCATCTTCCGTCACAAAAGCTAATGAATAAGGTAAAGTAGCGGAAGAGGTCTTTCAAAGAAGAGTACTACCCGTTTAAGCGAGTACAGCGATTATGGACAACCCTTTGATAATTATTCTTTCAGTATAAGCTGCAGCATCTTTTATCAATTAGAGCTGCTACTTTAAACACTGCTCGTAGCTGGTGAAAAGAGTACGAGGAAGGTCCCCTGATTCTTTCATTATTGACAGGAAAACCAGCCGACAAAACAGACAACTGGCATCATTACAAAGAAGCCTTAATTATGAGGATTTTATCTTATTATGGACAATGCTTCAATTCATATCTCAAAGCAAATATAGATGCGTTTATCTTACCAGGGCTCAGACCAATTGTGCAATTTTAGGCATTAATCAAGCGAGACCCTTGAGGCTAAAGTCGCCGAAACTCTCATAGAATTTAGTTTCTACCAAATCAAATTCAAGTTGAAAATGGAGCCATTGTAGTTGATAAATTGAACACAAACATTTGTAAACTAAATCCATGGAACTTTTTTTTTTAGTAGACAAAAATAGCCATTACAATAAGGCTTTAGATTAAGATTTTGCTGCGGCTAAAGTTTAGCTGCTGCGGAGCATTTGATAAATGCAAACATGACGATATATTTAAATAAAAAAATCCCATTTTTAGCTGTCATCATGATGAGTAACCTATTCACTGTTCCACTATTCCGCTTGCCGCAGTAAGTTTAGAGGCTGTTTATAAATTTTTTACTCTATTGTAATCCCCTGCCTTTTTCTTTACCTTTGCTGTATACATGTCTGATAGTGTATTCGCTATTGGCACGACGAGTGCTCTTGCACTAGTCACAGCGTCGAGTTCATTCATACTCACATTGCAGCGAATCTACTTTCATAAATCGCAACAAAAGGATCTTTCACCACTTCAATTTGACACAAAACGCGATCTGACAGTACCCGTCACGGACGATACCAATCGTTTAAATAGATTGACTTTTTCAACTCTTGTCATTGCACTGTTATCAGCCTTCAACTTTTACACAGCAGTTGATAAAGATAATAACAGTCATGACTGGATCAAAGTGGCTTCGGCCTGTGTTCAGTTTATCGCTTGGTTATATGCCTTTGTTCTCGTACTCGTATCTCGACGACACCAGCTTCCAAATGAATGGGGATGGATATTGAATACTCACTTGTTTATCTTTTACTTCGCCGCCTGGTGTGTTGCTATCTACAACTTGTATAACGCGCTCATACTGAATCCTAATGATACGCTGATCCACTTGTTACCAAATGTCTTGGCTGTCATATTGGGAGCAGATCTTATCTGTTCAACCGGTTCAGCAGACAAAGGCCCACAGTTTTTGGATGAAGAAGGTAGACCTGTCATTGGCGTTGAAAGTACCTCCATCTTTTCGTTCCTTTCCTTTCGCTGGGTTTCTCCTCTGGTAACATACGCCTATAACAACAAGAAGTTGGCCGAAGATGATCTTCCTTCGTTGCCCCCTCTTTTCCGTGGCTACAACCTCTTTTATATCTTTGGCGCATCTAAAGGCAAATCATTGGTCAGAAGAATTTACCTAGCTAATCGTCGCGCGATTATCATTCACGTCACCCTAGCTATAGTTTCGTCCATACTTTATTACTTGCCTGCTTTCTTTATCAATCGACTATTGTTTTTGATCCAGGATATGAAGGGTGAAGAAGACAGTGAGTCTTTACGAAAAGGCTTTTTGTTGGTCATTGGTGTTGCTTTAACGCTCTTTATTATTGGTCTCACCACTAGTCAAGTATGGTATTATGGTAAGAGAGAAATACAAAACTAGCTTCATACTGATTACTTACACCTTATCTATAGCGGCTTCTGTCGTGCAAGTCCGTATCAAGTCTATGCTGAGCATTGAAATTTACCGCAAAACCTTGCGTAGACGAGATTTAGCTATTGATGCTCCCAAGATCGAGGACGAGGAGGATAGCTATGATAAGAAGGACAAAAAGGATGATGACAAAGAAAAGAAAGATATTAGTTCATCGATTGGAACGATCGTTAACTTGATGAGTACCGATACCAATCGTATATC
This sequence comes from Rhizopus sp. PT2906, assembly GCA_025529335.1. NCBI lineage: Eukaryota > Fungi > Mucoromycota > Mucoromycetes > Mucorales > Rhizopodaceae > Rhizopus > Rhizopus sp. PT2906. The sequence continues at coordinate 66,032 of JAMYHX010000200.1, read as the reverse complement.
TGAATTCGCTACCTGGTGGTGGGCCGTGTTGGAAGCTCCTACTGAATTGGGTGTTGGTATCTATTTTCTTTACACTCTGCTCGGAAAGTCATGTTTCTTGGGCCTATTAGTGATGATTGTCATTTTACCTTTGAACCATTACAACGCAAAAATGTATGCACAAGCTCAAGATAAATTGATGGAATCTCGAGACAAGCGTGTTTCATTAATGAATGAAGTGCTTCAAGGAATTCGTCAGATCAAATTCTTTGCTTGGGAGACTAACTGGGAAAAACGTATTATGGAAGCAAGAGCGACTGAACTTCGTCATTTAGCAGTTACTTATCTGTCTTCTGTCTTGTTTACGTTCGCATGGCAAGGGTGTGTGTTTTGATGATTATATCTAACAGAAAAAAAAAAATACTCATGATTTTGCTCTAGTTCACCTATTCTTGTTTCTCTTGTATCTTTTTGGTCATTCACCAAATTGGAAGGAAAAGAACTCACAGCTCCTATCGCTTTCACTTCTATCAGCGTATTCAATGAATTGAAATTCGCCTTGAATGTTCTTCCCGAAGTATTTATCGAATGGTTACAGGCTGCGATCAGTTTGAGACGTATTCAAGCATATTTAGACGAAGGCGAAATCGACAGTCCTACTGAAGAGGATATTCAAACAAAGGACATCACTCTTGGTTTGTATGATGCAACTGTGGGCTGGGCCAAGCCAAGTTACAGTGATGACGCTACCCAGGAACAAAACACAGGATTCACTCTGAAGGATCTCAACATTGAATTCCCTAACAATGAACTCAGTTTGATTGCCGGTGCAACTGGTTCCGGAAAGACTCTGTTGATGCTTAGTTTGCTCGGTGAAGCTGTGACCATTAAGGGAATCGTAAAATGTCCTCGTCAGCCTATTGTTGATACGGTGTCTAGCGACTTCAATTTGTCAGCTGATATTGATCTTAAGGACTGGATACTGCCTTACGCTGTCTCCTATGTATCTCAAACTGCATGGCTTCAGAACGCATCTATTCGAGACAACATTCTCTTTGGTCTACCTTATGTTGAATCAAGATACCGGGACACCCTTTATGCATGTGCTCTTAACAAGGACTTGGAAATTTTAGAAGACGGTGACATGACAGAAATTGGTGAAAAGGGTATCACCTTATCTGGCGGTCAAAAGGCTCGTGTATCGCTTGCAAGAGCTGTCTATTCTCGAGCACAAAATGTCTTAATGGATGATGTATTGAGTGCTGTTGATGGTAAGTCATATACACATATATATATAAGCGACAGTAAGCAGAGTATTAATATATTTTTCTATTTTAGCACACACCGCAAAGCATTTATATGAAAAATGTTTATTGGGTCCCTTGATGGAAGGCCGTACCCGTATCTTGATCACTCATCATGTCAAGCTTTGTTCAAAGGGTGCCGCTTATATCGTTAACCTTGATTATAATGTTGCTGGTACGCCCTATGGCTTGCGTGAGCTTGGATATCTTGAAGAGGAAGAGGAAAGTGTTGTTGAAGAAGTTGCTGCAGAAGAAAAGGCCATTGAAGAGACACTTCCACCCGCTAATGATGATGACAAGAAGAAACCACGTGCATTGGTAGAGGAAGAGACGCGTGCAACTGGTATGGTCAAGGTTAAATACTACACTCTCTACATGAAGTTGGTCGGAAATCCTTTCTTTTGGTTTGTCATGACTGCCTTAATTTTGGGATCTCGTGGTCTGGATATCACCGAAAGCTGGTGGATCAAGCGATGGACTCAGACTTATGAATCTGTAAATAGTGATGACATAGTTGTTCAACAGCATCATAGCTACGTATCTCAATCCAAATCATTCTATGCGTATAATCATCAACCTGTCATCGGTGACAATAGAACATGGGTGGCAGAAGGCGACAATGGCGATGACTCCGTTAACTTCTTCCTTGGCATATACTGTCTTATCACTATGTCAAACGTTATCGTTCTTACCTTAAGATTCGTCGTTCTCTTCTGGGGTGTCCTTGGCGCCAACAGAAAACTATATGCCGATCTACTCCATCGCGTTTTCAGAGCACCACTTCGCTTCTTTGATACTACGCCCATTGGTCGAATCCTCAACCGTTTCTCAAAAGACTTTGAAACAATTGATTCATCTATTCCCAACCATTTTATGGAGTTTGTCATTCAATGGGTTATTATTATCTCTAGTATCATTACTGTCTCTACTGTACTACCTATCTTTGTGGTTCCTCTGCTCGTTGTGGCCTTTTTTAACATTTGGATAGGTGTCATGTTTGTCTCTGCCTCTCGTGAATTCAAGCGTATGGACTCTGTCACTCGCTCTCCTCTCTTTAGTCACTTTACAGAAACCATTGTAGGTGTAACTACCATTCGTGCCTTTGGCGCAACCCGCCAGTTCATGCAACAGATGCTCAAGTATATTGATGCCAACTCACGTCCTTTCTATTATACATGGCTTGTTAACCGTTGGGTCAGTATTCGATACGCTGTCAGCGGAGCCCTTGTGAACTTTATAACAGGCACTATTATCTTGTTAACCATCAAGCAGATGAATGCCTCAGTCGCAGGTTTCTGTCTCAGCTTCGTCTTGTTGTTTACCGATCAAATGTTCTGGGGTATTCGTCGATACACCAACCTGGAAATGGCATTCAATGCTGTCGAACGTGTTGTTGAGTTTATGGAAATCGAGCAAGAACCTCCAGCTATAACGGATGTTAGACCACCACCTGGCGTAAGTTTAAAGAAAACAACGTAAAGACACAGGTTTGCTAATTGTTTATGTGATATAGTGGCCAACTCAAGGTGCGATTGAGGTAAAGGATTTGGAAGTTCGCTACGCTGCTGATCTCGAACCTGTCTTGAGAGGTCTTACGTTCTCAGTCAAGGCTCAAGAAAAGGTCGGTATTGTCGGTAGAACTGGTAGTGGTAAATCAACCATGGCCTTGTCTTTCTTCAGATTCGTTGAAGCCACCAAGGGATCGATCGTCATTGATGGCATAGATATTAAGGACCTTGGTACAGAAGATCTTCGATCAAACTTGACCATCATTCCTCAAGATCCTACTCTCTTCTCTGGTACCCTTCGATCCAACATGGATCCATTCGATCAATTTGAAGATGAAGATATCTTTGTTGCCTTGCGTCGTGTTCACCTGTTGCCTCAAGAGTCCGCAACATCTAGAGCAAATACGGTTACGTCTGATACCACCTTAGAGGCAGCTAGTTCTAATGCTTTCAGAGACCTCAACACACTCGTTACAGAGGGCGGTAAAAACTTCTCGCAAGGACAGCGACAATTGCTCTGCTTGGCTCGTGCGTTACTGAAACGTAGTCGAATTGTGTTGATGGATGAAGCAACTGCCAGTGTTGACTTTGAAACGGATAAGGCTATTCAAAAGACGATTTCAGTCGAGTTTGCTGATTCAACCATCTTGTGTATCGCACATCGTTTACATACTGTGATTGAGTATGATCGTATATTGGTATTGGATAAGGGAAATATAGTTGAATTTGATAGGTAATTATTACATACAATGAACAAAAAAGACATGGCTGAACTAAACTCTACACTTATAGTCCCTTAAAACTAATCAATGATCCTGAATCTGTATTCCACAAGATGTGTCGTAACTCTGGTGAACTCGAAAGCTTAGTTACCTTGGCAAAATCAAAGCATCAATTGATCGATGCTTAACCATATAAAGCGTAATCTATATATTAAAATCTACATATTCTTGATATAATAAAGGCTACAAGGCATTTAATAGCAACTTATTGTTCTTGATACATAATTTGTAGAGTGACCATTTATCAAAAAGTTAGAGAATGCTTGAAAGCTTGTCTTTTCAAGCTTGATGGTTACCATGAAAAACCAGCAACTGAGCTTAAAATTATTGAACAAATAAAATGCAAGATCGATTGCTACTGTTTCGAATGATTGATCACCGTCACAGCTCTGACAAAAAAAAAAAGGGCAGAAAAGACAAATGTTTGTTGTGCCTTTTTCGTTTTTCTCTCTCTCTCTTTCTTTCTTTTTTTTCAATAATGAGTTGTAAGAACAAGCATACACAAAGAGGTGACATCAACACTGAATTCTAATAATTTATTTACACGCATACAGCAACAAAGACACTTGAGGCTATCCAATATACCAGAGGTGACCTTCGTATATTAAACCAGCTTGTATTGCCTCATGAAACCATCTTTGAGACCGTATTGAATATTCAAAACGGACATTCTGCTATCAAAACCATGAAAACTCGAGGTGCACCAGCTATTGCTATCGTGGCTGCTTTATCTTTAGCAGTTGATATCAACACTCGCTTTGAAAAAGGTGAATTTACTACGGTAGATCAAGTTGTTCAATTCGTACAAGAATCTTTGGAATACTTGAAGACGTCTCGACCTACCGCTGTCAACTTATTTGATGCCGCTGCAAAGCTCTTGACTGTAGTTCAAGAAAGTGCCAAGGAAGCCAAAGAGCCCGCAGATGTCGTGTACGCCTATATTGAAGCAGCTGAAAAGATGTTGGTGGATGATGTACAAGATAACAAGAATATTGGTAAATTTGGTGCAGATTACATTACTAGCAATGTAAAGGACAAAGATAACATCTGTGTGTTGACACACTGTAATACGGGTTCTCTTGCTACGGCTGGATGGGGCACTGCTCTGGGTATCATTCGTGATCTCCATGCCAGCGGAAATCTGAAGCATGCCTACTGCACTGAAACTCGTCCTTACAACCAAGGATCTCGTTTGACTGCCTATGAGCTAGTCTATGAAAATATTCCAGCCACTTTAATATGTGACAACATGGCCTCTGCCTTACTGAAACAAAATCCTCAAGTACAAGCGATTGTTGTAGGCGCTGATCGTGTAGCTGCCAATGGAGATACAGCCAATAAGATTGGTACTTATCAACTCGCCATCACTGCCAAATATCACGATATTCTCTTCATCGTGGCCGCACCCTCAACATCTATTGATTTGGATACAAAGAGTGGCGCAGACATTGTGATTGAACAAAGACCAGCCGAAGAACTTGTGACGGTATCTGGCGTACGAGTTCAAGATAATGAACCTACATCTATTCGTACAGCTGCTGAACACATTGGCGTATGGAACCCTAGTTTTGACGTTACACCTAGCGAACTTATATCTGCCATTGTCACTGAGAAAGGAGTCGTCGTCAAGAAGGATGGTGAAACGCAATTTGATATGGCTGCATTTCTCTCTAAATAAATAAATACACATGTAATTGTAAAACGTGGGCTTTTTATTGAGTTGTTTAACGGAGACGACGAGCTTCACGTTCAGATTCCAAAAGACAGAGGATATCGTTTTCACGAACAGGACCCTTGACGTTACGAATGATGGAACGGTTGGTATCGTCCATGAATTCAACACGAACTTGAGTAACACCACCACGAGAGCCGGTACGGCCAAGAACCTTTGTAACTCTGGCAAGTTTGACGGGAGTCTTAGAGTCCTATAGATACATGTGTCAATACTATCTCCATTAGTGTAATAAAATAAAGCATTGAGGGAAAAAACGAGACAATCAAGGAAGTGATGAATAATGTAAAGTGAATGTGAATAAAATCGAGATTGATGCATCATTAATTAATTAACTTTTTTTCTGCTGAATATGCTGTGTTTTTATATATAGATGATTGTTGTCCATAAGTTCATCCATCCATCCATCTTTATTCATCTTGTCATCATCTTTCCTTTCTAATCTTTGTCCTTTCCTCTCTTTCTCTTTAAATATATATCCTCTTCGCACAACTCACCATGATGTATCTTTTTTGTGGATTGAAAAGGAGAGATCTCAGTCAAGGAAGCCCAATTGTTTACTTTTCTGTTCGATTCGGAGTATCAATTGTTACACACAAATCATTCGGCTTTATTTTTTTTAAAAGTGATTTATACTACATTCAATATCTACCAAGTCTTCCATGATGCGAGTAACCGTTGTTCCTATCTGTTTTGTGGTTTCCTTTTGTTCTTCTATAGATAACCCAGCAAATGAAAATACCAGATCACCATCAAGAACTGCCTTGGTACGGTTAGAAGACATTCTTTGTTTAGGTCCCTTAATTAGTCTAAATGCTCTTGGGTTCAAACCGGCTACGTGTTGTAAGTTATTGACAAGTTGACCATAAAGTGTATTCAATCGCTTAAAGGTCTTTTCTGATATGGGTGATATAACAGAGATGGATCCATTGAATGTACCACATAAACAAAAGTGTCTTCTACTATACGCTAGTCCTTTATCTGACTTTTCTATCTGTGGTAATCTCACCATCGTTTGAACTTGAGATCCAACATGGAAATCGCCACGTCGCATTAATTTTTGACCACCAAATGACTGTAAATCTATAGATGCAAAATAATTGATTAAAAAGAAGGCATTGTCATCATACATGTTCCCTTACTGAAAGGTGCGTATTGATACAGATCAATATTCTCGCTTGTGTCTCCAACGACAAGATACAGTGACTTGTCATCAATAATAAAGTCCACACAACCAACATCAAATGATTGATAATCTTTACCCAGCAACGAAAGCTTAGCCGGTTCAAGCTGGAAACCCAAGAACCAGATCGACTTTTGCGCATCACCAATCAAGATAAAGTTCTTGATAGAGCTCATGCTTGTCACATATATCTGCACATCAATAAACGCAACACCAACCAGTCGCTCATCGTCCTCCAAGCTCCACACAATCACTTTAGAGCCAATAGAGGCTGTCAAGTGACCGCTTACTGTACACATTGCTGTTACTGCACCCTTTACATCTTCAGTAAGAATACGTTTAAATTTGTGATTGGTTTGTGGATTATCTGGTTCAGGTACAACTTCAATAATATCAAATATGCGTATCTACAGATTATTAGCATATATATATACTTTTTTAATTTTTTCTATTACTTACAGATCCTTTCATTGTCGTATCCTCACCCTTTAGACTTCCTGTGCCTACCACGACATAATATTTTCTTCCCGTACTCGTTTGCTTTGAATCCAATAAGGCACATTCTAATGAAAAGCACTGCTCAAACTCTTCAAATTCTACTGTATCTACAATTTCCCATGTGACAGGTGATACCATCACCATGGAAAACTTATTTAATTCTGGTAAAAATTCACCAGGTGCTCTTTCGTCCGTTTCCTTTCCGTCGATATATTGATTATCATCATTCTTCATTCGAACAGGTACAGCCTGAGATACCAAGACAGCATAAACGCGCATAATGGGATGGTACTGAATCTTGTGTACAGTTTGTCCTAGTGGGACCTTTTGTATAACCCAATCCAGGTCGTAATTAACTCCATCTGTACGTAGTCTTGATAGACGGACATCGGACTATAGAAGGGTATATGTTAATATAGCTATGAATACAAACAAACAATACAAACCTTGGAATCTAACGTGATAAAACCATGCTTACAGTTAACATTATGAAATTGTGTAAAACCGACAATTTCATGTTCTGTCTTCATAGGATGTACACGCACAAAGCTCTTGAACGAACACATTAACCATGCGGGTTGAGGGCCGGCAAGGAAGATGCCTGCATAACCTGCCACATCTGTAAAAGGTATAAGTAGTTTGCGAAGGTGCTTTCTTTCTGTCTTTCGTAACGTTTTCAAGTCTTCTTCTTCTTCTTCCAAGTCTCCATCTGGAACTTCAAATGTATCAATGATTCCCCTTTTCTTTGATTTCTTGCTTGTCGTTGTTGAAGGAGTGTTCTTGGAGACATACTCATGGTGAACACGAGAGAACCGAAGGGCCAGTCGGTCATTATCCGTAGCTGATTCATCTAAGTAACTGAATGTCTTGTAGATGACGATGTCATTGGTATCTGTTCGAGCAACCAAGTGCGGGTCTTTTCTTTCTTTGCCAATGTTTGTCATCAGAATTTCTTGGATATTACCAGTATTCATTTTTGGCTTCTGTCCTTGGTCACTGTCGACAATCAGGTCAGGCGCAATATTAAATTGAGGACAAGTAAAGCACTCCTTAAAGTCAGGAAGGCTGTAAATGTTGAAAGATCCTGCTGTTGTATAGATAAAGCACCAAAAGCTAACACGTGTCATCTCATTAATTTCTACACCTTGAAGACTAACGTTAATTTCATCAATCTTTTCTTCATCGGTCGCTTCAGGCACATCTACTGCTTCCTCATTGACTTGATTGTTAACAACAGTGGATGAGTCGCCATCATCCAAAATCTCTTCACCATAAAGATCCATGTCGACTTCATCGAATTCATAGGTGCCTGCCGTTTTGCTCATCTTCTTTTTCGTCGACACATGTTCTTCTTCTGCCTTTCGTTTCTTTTGTTGTTGAGCCTTGGATTCAGCTGCTTGAAGCGCGGCAGCTCTAGCAGCTTCTATTACCTTGGCCTTTTCTGATATACTAAGGAATAATCCAGATGTATCTGCAAAAATACCCGATAAAGAAGCTCCAATATCCTTTATTAAAGAGAAAGAAACAAATAAAGTTTCAGAAAATTGAGTTGGAACGAACAAGATAGAAATATGTGGAAGAAGGGAACTTACTTTTATATGATTCGGTAACTGAATACGAATAATGTCTTTTGTTGAAGCATCACCTTGTAAAGCCAATATTTTATTATTATCAAGCGTTAAAATGATGTAGGGATCACGTATGCTAGCTTCGATAATTTTAGCGCCTCGAATAGATTCCGTCTGAAGCCTCTTGCCCTCTGGAGTCAACATCATCACGCCAGTTGCATACACTTGTACAATACGCGTTGAATCGAATAAGGTGCTGACTGCGACTGTAGGTCCACGTGTATAAAATCCAGTTCCAACAAGTTCTTGTAATTCATCGCCGGCAGACAAGACGAGCGTGCTCTTGGATTTACTGATAAACAATAATCGATCAAAAACATCATCATCTTTGGTACGTTCCCATCGACTGTGTTCCTCTTTTGTCGCTTTTTGAACATCGTAAGGTTGCTCCTTTCGACATTTGATAGACCAGATGGCCTGACTATCAAACTGATGAAACGAAAAGGACGTCTCTGGGTATATATGTCGCTGGAAGACACAGAGCGCACCGTTTTTGCCATGACCAGATGCTGTCACTAATTCGAGTTCTGGTAAGGTGCCATCGTTGTTGTCTTCACGCTGAGGCTTTTCATGGCTTTGAACATCGCCCACTGCCATATCCACAATAGGCCCGGTGTTCAATAATGTATCGCATACACGGAATACATGCTGAGGATCATTGCGCAAAGATATGCTGTTCATAAGTTCTGGACAGTATTTGATGAGTAAAGAGTCGCCTACTCGACTTCCCAAAAAGAAGTATTCGTTCTGTTTGACATTGGTAATACAAGAGGGTACCGTTGCCAACAAAGGAGGACTATCAAACTGATGAGGTTTCTTGACCATCAAAGGTATAGTATGCTTGATCTCTACGATATCCATACCCACCACCTTGCTGCCATCCATCTTGAATTGAACTAGAGCCCAGTTTCCATTCTGCATGAATATCAAACAGCGATCTCCTCCAAAGGTCAATGCTTTTGCACCTTCCAGGGAAAACCCTAGATTGATAAGTTCGGGCTCGTAAAGCATGCCAGGGAAATCAGTCGTCTTTTTTGTGTATCCGTTCACGGCAACACCCACACCAGGTGAACCTTGAGAGACGTGTAGCAAGGAATTGGCAGCAATCACGAGCATGCCTGTTACTGGTTTGGGCATAGGCACAAGTTTAAGGCAATCATAAGGTAATTTGTCAATAGAATAAATGATTGGATAAACCTTTGCTGTTAAATCAAGAGAGACGACGACAAGCGATACTGTGTCTTTGTTGTTGGCGAGTCGTCTAAAGGGTGAGATCAGTACATCATGCCTGTAAACATAAGTAAGCTTTACCCTGTCCATGTCTGTTCTGGTTGAAACAGGATTGCCAATGTAGGTTCATAATAATCTGATAGAAATGACATATCAATGATATTCTTTATACGGGAATCTAGTGTTGACAGGTCAATAACAAAGCTTGATTGATATGGCCATTTTCTATATACACATGAATGCATCAATAACTGAGAAATGTTTTGCTGTAATGTGTGTCTTACTCCTCATCTTCATCCGCATCTCCTGGACGTTCATCAAGTTTATCAGTTTGTCGGAAAGGTAATACCGCCAACTTGTTATCATAGAAATTCAAAACTGCACATCGCTGTTGAGGGTCGATATGTATAGATGACGGATTTGGATTTGCCAGAAACTCTTTCTACACTCGTATGATTAATTGTGTGTTCATAAAGAACTATCCAGAAACACATACCTTGAACTCATCTCTTTCATAATAGTGGATTGACACGGTAACAATTGAATTTGTTGCTGAAGACCATTCCAATAAAGACATCTACACATAATATATATGTTTGATCAAGATGAACATGAACAAGAGCTATATATATATATATATATATATATATATATATATCTTACCTTGGCATCACTAAATCCTAGCAACAAGCTATCACATCCTTCCTTACCACGAGAAGAGTTTGTTCGAACTGTGCCCATTGTAGATATAATACCATGCAGGTTGAATTGTGCAACCAGCTCAAGTCTTCCTGACGTTGAGTCCACAACAACATCTTTCTTCAAAGGTTTTAACTTTGGATATGTCAAATTCTGTTTATAGATAAGTATACAATAATAAAATAGAATATGTCATTACCCTATCTTCTGTATCATTAAGTCTTTCTTTTGCTAATTCGTTATCAGATAACACTTCGTCCTCTTCTTCTGCATTGGGTACGTATTCTACAAACTGATAGATTTGTAATAATGAAGCTTTCGCAACTATAAGATTAATCGCGTCAGGTGAAGTAAAGTGACATGTCTCAACTTGTTCGACAGTTTGAGGTGGAAAGAGCTCTTCATAAATGGTGTATGCTGACATTTATGTCAACACGAAGGGAAAGCCTTTTTAAGAAAAGAAAAGAAAGTGCAGTTATAAGCTTGGAGGTTTGGAAATTTTTTCTGAATGCTGAGATTCAAAGAAATTGAGCTCGAATGAGTGCTGGCACGTGACCTTTTACAAAGAGAAAGACCTAGCATAAACGCGGCTTTTTCTTTCTTTACTTTTTTAAACAATATGAGTTCACAACATTTCATTCCACCTGTGGTATAATCTACATTAATAGTAAAACATATCCTTCCTTTATTAATTTGCCTTTCTTTCTTTAGAACTTTGGAATGATTGAAGAGGATCTATACCGCTCTGGCCAGCCTAATGAGCTCAATTTTCCGTTTCTAGAAAAACTGGGTCTAAAGACAATAGCATGGCTTGCATTGGAAGAACCTAATCAGAGATTGTAAAAAGCAGAGAGTATAGAGCAACATATTCAATTGATCTAATGATTATAGCCTAGATTTTATTGACGACCAAGGTATACAGTTACATCATCTCGGTGTAGTCTCTTCTGTAAACGCTTGGGATCCAATCACGGAAGAAGCAGTTTTAGAGGCACTTGATTTAATACTAAATCCTGCAAATTATCCCATGATGATCATGTGTAATCTTGGAAGACATCGAACTGGTAAAAAAAAAGAAAGCTCACTGATAGAGTAGTAAACTAACTTCTTTTCAGGCACTATTGTAGGATGCTTAAGAAAGCTACAAAAGTGGAATTTGACTTCAATCTTTGAAGAATATCGTAGATATGCTGGACCCAAAGTGAGATTGTTAAACGAACAATTTATAGAACTGTTTGATACAGATCTTGTTACCATACCAGCCAATAAACCAAAATGGATTTAGCTTCAGACGCAGGATTTTTGTGTGTATGATTGCTTTATAATCGATTCTCAATGCATCCTTTAATAAGATAACAAGGATACAATGATTCCATCGTCACTTGGGAATCAAGTTGCATATTTAAAACGACAAGGTTTATGCACATGTATATATGATTGAAATAACAATAAAACTAAGGCACTAGTGCTTAACAATTTCGTTGTATTCTAGTAATTTCATTACACTTTGGATCATCTTCTCCTCTTTAACTGTTGTACCATTTGAGGTATTGGTTGTAGTTTTATAGCTGTTATTAATGATCAGAAACTGTGTAAGAATAAAAGTAAAGAAGTGATGGGTCTCTGTTTTATCCTTTTGCTAAAAGTGAGAGGAGGAGCTCATTGCAAAAAGAAATTGGGGTTATTTAAAAGAGGTCGGAGTACTAATTAAGGTACATGTAATAAAGTCAAATGTAATCTCACACGTAAAGACTAGTATTAGATATGATCAAGTACGACATTATTGAATCTTATACCATTAGAAAATACAGTAATAGGCAAAATAGACTAGAACCAGTAGATTTATTTCCCTTTAGGTCAGGAAGTAATGTCATTATAGAATATTTCTGTGTTTCTTTCTCCAATTTACCTGTGTGCAACCTACTTTTTTGTCTTTCCGAAACGTCTCTCAACATTGTCTCTCTATTTGACTATACAACGGCCGTCTACAACCACATAAAGACATAGCTCGAAAGAGGCACTATAAATGTCTTTTGTATGACTTATACTTTCTCTTAAATTCGACACAATGCCCAGTCAATCATATTGTTACAAGATCGGTTCACACCACGTTTTTTATAAAAGTTATGGCGGCACTCAAATGTAAGATTACTATGGCATCAATTGACTACAGAACAGCCAAGAAGGGCACATACATTTTCCTTTTTGTGTAAAAGTGACACAGAAGCAAGTTCATCATACCAATACAAAAAGGGAAGATCACGTTGACCAAATGCTAATAGTAATTTGTGCCACTTTATCGCATCAGACCTTCAAGAGATGAAACAAGGGAAAACGATCGACCGAATAAAGACATCTTTTATGAAGGGACGCCGAGAGTTGTTCCAAAGTTACACCAGCCTTGGCAACCCTCTCTTCTTTGATCTGTTGTGTAAATCCAAAAAGGGAAGGGTCCCCAACAGAGATCAAGTCGATTGGAAGCTCAGATGACTCTAACTAAATTTGGGTTATTTTACTATAATGTCTTGTAGTCTTTTTTTTTTTTAATATAAACAGTGAAATAGAAGAATATGAATTTCCAAAGCTATATGATCAAGTCATTCTTTCGGCGGTTTGCTCCCTGTTTAGTATATGATGTTTGACAGAAAACCAAATTCAAAAGTACAAGTTTATTCCGCTCGCGCGTGAGTACGCGTTCCTTTTTTCTTTTTGCAATTAAAAGTAAAGCAAACCCAAATATTACAATTGGATAATGAACTGAAGTATCACTGTTACTCTGCATTAAGCAGTCATTTTTCTTAAAAAAAAAAAAATACAGTTGGGCGGAGTCTAATATGCCCCTCTGCTTATTTTATACTCTATTTTACTAATGTGCATAATCAGTAAAGATGTATCTCGTCAAAAGAGATCAATGAACCTTGAAGCTCAGCATTGGAATTGTCTCTCAGCCGAGAACTCTCTCTTCCCCTGATTTTCTTGTAAACCAAAAAGGGAAACAAAGGTTAAATATGGCAACTGGAAGTAAAATTTTACCTATTATCATTGGTTTAGCCAACAATGACCAGACCTGGGTGTAAGTGTAAGTTGTGTATTCGCTCTTTTTCTTCCCTTTTTTTTATATATATATTTAAAATATCTTTCATGTTTTTATTTGATGCCAGTGAAAATAATTCTTATCAAACTGGTTCTTCGAGGCCAAAGAAGGCAAAGAGTAAAGCAAAGAGTGCAGAAGCAAAAGCAGCAGCCAAAGCAAAAAAGATGCAACAGGATGATATGGAATCCCTTCAAATAACATTTTATGAAATTGAGTCTTGGATAGAAAAGACATCACCCGTATTAGCGAGAATGACAAAAGAATTAGACCGAGTTTCTAAGCATTTTAATAAGGACAAGAAAAATAATGAACAACAAGAGATACCCATCGATTTATCATCTATGCAATGGACCTTAACTTTTCAACCTAATAATTCAATGCGACTAGAAACAAATATAAAATCTGTGGAACAACTCATTGATGCTGTGCAAAAGATCAAATTAATTACTGACTCAGATTCATCAATACAGCAACCAGATGAAGAAGATTTTGACTCGACCTTCTCTTCTTCTGCTTCCCTATCTTCTTCCTCTACAGCCATTACAGATTCATCAAGTGAATATTGGACTCTAGCCCTTTGTAGAACTCCCGGTGTGTGCTTTGACAAGTACCAAAGTCGTTTACTTGAACTCGACCGTCTGTCTGAACAAGTATCGTCTGACGTATTGGCTTTTGCTTGTCAAACCTATTGGGATTGCCTCTTTCCCAAATTTTCCACGGATTGGTCAACATTTTGGGATCGGTCGGGTGACCCGCAACGGAACCAGATCTGTATTGATGCTGGTCTGGCCATGGTCTTTACACACATCGTCCGGCACAGTAAAGAAATTTGCCCGGACGGATATGCCATCTCTTACTACTATTATGAACGTGCTCGACAGTCCTTGATGGACTATTTTGACTCACCTGATGCCGCCACCATCGAGGCATTACTCAACTTGGCCATGTTTTGCATGCTCTTCAAACATTACTCCAACACACGCATTTACTTGGATCTCGCTTTCCGCATGACAGTTCAACTAGGCTACCACCGTCGATCTGGTCTGCCCACATGCAAGCTGATGAGAAAGCAATGGATCAGACTGTTCCTTACTCTCTGTTATAATGATATGGCCCTATCGACTTACTCGAATGGATCGTTCCTTGTTGATGATACCGTGCATGATATCGACTTTTACGAATTGATCACACTCAACAACGAACTACCGCACCTGGACGAAAGGACGAAAATCAAGGACACATACTTTGTTCATCTGATGGAACTCATGAAAATTCACAAACGAATACAACAGATGACCAAAGAATACCAAGATCAACACACACAATATCATTACTCTGGCACACTGCCGCCTCGCTGGATCAAAAAAGTGCAGGCACTTGAAATTGCTTTAGCAACCTGGCTGGACCGACTTCCTCTCGAGTACCATCTCGATCCTCGCCCAGACGGTCAATTACAAAGGGACACGACAGATATCGAAAAGCTAAAAGAGCAGTCAGCTTTATTGCTCATGTTACATTATCAGATGCAATGGATTGCACTTCACAAAGTATTCCTGTCAACAAGCTTGATACCCATCGATCTCAAGGAAGACCCAACGACCTACCGCACACATCGGTCCTATGCGATTTGCACCGACGCAGCAAGCCGTATACTCGTCATGGCAGAGATCTTTACCAATCGGTTCCACTGGTGTGTCTGTCAATTATTTATTAGCTGCATATACCAAGCCTCAACCGTATTCTGCAAAAGCGTACTCACCAAGGATCATAGAGCAGATGAGAGCAAAGCAATGATTCGACGTGTCATCTCCATTCTCGCCGCAAACAATCTTAATTACGGTGGGCTTCCTGAGGACCTGAGAGCCTGTCTGAACGAGTTCTTGCAGGAAAACACAAATGATCTTCAAGTGATCGATCAGACTCTTTCTCAGGAATCCATATCGCAGCCTATTACTTACAATGATGCGTTTTATAATTCTCCTCACATGTATAAGCAATGTATAAATCAACGTTTACACTATCAGTCATCATCATCATCATCACCACGAACTCTTTACCAAGTACCCACTCTGCTTCCCTTGGGCATGCAAACACCCACGATTCACGTAGAAGATCTTGATATTAAAAGCACAAATTGGAGGTAAGAAAGAGATCATTACTGTATGCGTCATATTAAACTATATCATAGATGCAAGTTTTCTTCCTCTAATTACGCACAGAACCACATGTAGCATTATTTTTCTCTCCCTTTTGTTTATGTCCGGCTCGGACTCGAAATGAAAGCTCTACTTTTTTTTTTTTTTTAAAAAAAACCAAGTTCTATTGTATTTTTTGTTATATTCATTAAACTATGTCCTCCCTTACATCGATTGGTGTTAGTAAGTTTATTGTTTTTATGTGTGTTCATGTGTGTATGTGTGTTGTAACCTGGTTTCTTCTATTTCAATAGACAAAAATAAGAAAAAATTTGGACCTACACTCAAAAGCAAGCCTCGTGCAAATAGACAATCAACAAATAATAAAACTGCAGATTCCAGTCAAGCATCGTCCTCAGCGTCTTCTTCAAGTCAATTAAACAATAAAGCAATACAACATGAACCTAAAAAGGCGGCCAAGGCAGAAGAATTGACAGAAGAAGAAATGGCGATCAATATGCAACTTGTAGATTCGCCTACAGTAGCACCTATACCTAGTGTTGCTACCACCAGTCATAACAGTCACCGTCCAAACCGACCGATTCCCAGAGTGATTGCTGAACCAGATGACGACGACGACAATGAGAGTCCACCGCCTTCTGATGTCAATCATCAGTCTTTGTTTCGGGCTACAGTTACAGAAGAGACAGAGATCGCTATCAAGAATGAACAACTTACACCAGATAACCGGATCAAGAGCAGACTTGCATCTGAAGAAGTGCCGATAAAGCATTCACCACCAAGTATTGACACGTCAGCTATGTTATCTGAAGATCATCCTATGTCAGAACAAATGACGGTAGAAGAGCAAGTACCATCGGACAATCATCCTATGTCAGAAGAAGTTATAGTAGATGTATTATCTGAAGAACAAGCACCATCTGAGGACCAGACTATGGTAGCTGTACCATCCGAAGAGCCTTCGTCTTCTTCAACATCGACACAACCTAAACGATTAGCCCAGAAGAAAGGAAAAGAAAAAGCCAAGGAATCGGATGCTAGTGATTTCTTTGAACCTAGGACAAAGAAGCCAAAGACTACACCAATCAGTAAACCAAAGAAGACTAGTGGCAAAAGCGATGGCGGTAGTAGTAGTAGCAGTAAACCTAAAAAGACTGGCAGTGGTGGTAGTAGTAGTAATAAGGCGACAGCTGTAGCTATTAGCATCGGTGCACCAAGTTCAGCTACACCAGAACCAGAAGATAAGGACAGCGAGTTTAAAAATATACCAGGAAGAAGAAAGAACAAGACAAAGGATGTGTATGATTTCCGATTACCAGAGAACATGAAGACATTGGACGATATCTCAGAGGACCCCGCAAAGCCTGAGATGTTGGATAAACCCATGTCTTTTTTTACCAAAGATATTGATGGCGTTGTATCTAAAGCATTCAAAGAGATGGAAATGAAGCGGTTTGAAGAAATTCAAAAATTAGAAGAAGCCAAACAGTTATCACCGGAGAAATTGGAGGAGTTTAAGAGAAAACAAGAGGAAGAAGCTGAAAAAAAGAGGAAGGCTGAAGAGGAACGAAGAGCAGAAGAAAAGAGACTGAGAGAAGAAAAGGCACAATCTGTGTTGAAAGAAACGTAAGTTATAGAGTTCAACAAATCATATTCTTATATGCATTTATAGATCAACTGCACCCCAAGTGAGAATAGTGAATGGTCAGATTGTCCTCGATACCGAATCACTTACAGTCGAACGATCTCAAGCAGGAGGTGAGATCTATGAAGGAGATATGGAAATTGTTGAAGAATCAGCCATGACAAGGAAGGTCAACAGTCATACTTATGGTAAAAGACAGCCCTCAAGTCGATGGTCAGCCGCTGAAACAGAAGCTTTTTATGATTTGCTTTCACAATTTGGTACTGATTTTGAAACTATATCGAAAGCAATGCCAAATCGATCACGGGCTCAGATTCGACTAAAATTCAATAAAGAAGAAAAGCTGCATCCAGAAAAGATAACAGAATACTTAATTACCAAGCGAAAGCCAGCAGGTAAATACATTTATAAAAAAAAAAAGGAAGAGTGTATATGGGTGTATATATGAGTGAAATATATGTGTGTGTGCGTGTGTATGTGCGTGTGTATGTGCGTGTGTGTGTGTGTGTGTGTGTGTATGTGCGCGTGTGAATGGGTATGCATGAGAGTGAGAGCGTGTGTGTGAATCTATTTAATTCATATTTTTTGTTTAAAAATAACAGATTTGGAAAAATACAAGGAAATAGCAGGAATCGAAGAATTAGAGGCAGTTCCAGACGACTTCCATGAGATGCAACTCGTATAGGTGAAGAATAAATAAAGGGAATATATAAATGACTATGATCGCTTTGTGACCATGGCATGAATAACACATTCTTGCTGCATTTGAATGACAGTTGATTTATTC
The DNA here is from genome assembly GCA_025529335.1 of Rhizopus sp. PT2906. NCBI lineage: Eukaryota > Fungi > Mucoromycota > Mucoromycetes > Mucorales > Rhizopodaceae > Rhizopus > Rhizopus sp. PT2906. The sequence continues at coordinate 47,807 of JAMYHX010000200.1, read as the reverse complement.
TTGGCTATACTTGTACCAGAAGGCACAATGATGAACTGATCAGATAGCACACGCCCAAGATAAATGAATTTGATCTGATTTTGTTGTCCATTAAAGTGAGGTAACATCTGTTTTCTAAGTTGAGCTATTGTTAAGTAAGGTGGTTCAATGGGCAATTGTACTGTCACATCTTGTCCATTGTTTGAAAATCGAACAAGTATAGGATAATTTTGATCGTAATTATCGACAGACTTTATCGACCCTTTTTCTTGATTTGTATTGGTATTGTTTGAGTCTGCCGAGGATGCTTCTCTTGTCATACTTGTCTCGGGTTTTTTGATGTCGTTCGTAGTGGGTTGTTGTTCTTGCATAGGAGCTTCATTCACTATATATCCCAGCCTTTTTTTTTAGTAATAACTCTTTTATACATGTATGCATTCTTACTTTGACTACGGCCATTTTCCTCTCTTCGTGGTAATGAATGACAGCAGCCCATTGTTTATTTATTACAAAAGAAAGAAGGAAAAGGAAAAAAAAAAAAGAGAGAAAAAGAACAGAAAGAAAAAGCGTAATACAGTTTTTTTTTTCCTTGTTAATTTGTCGTAATTTAAAATTCCACATTTCAAGATTTTCGAAATGCTGATTGAATATCCTTTTCCATGAATGGAAATTAAAAGACCAAATAAAGCAATTAACTGGCAACCTTTCATCTACGTTCTCATAAACTGAAAAATCCATAGTAACTTAGTCTAGTGGGTATGTTTAAGCTTTCTCCAGTCCCTAAAGTTGCCCCTTCTTGACCCCGTCTGATTACAAGATGTAACCTGACCAGGTTGTATCCTGTAGTCAACGCGGATCTTTTTTTCTAAAAGCACAATTCTTAAAGACTTCCTTTTTCACAATGATACTGCATCAAACCAGTGGTATGAATGTCCAGTATTTATCACAAGTATATGTTACGGTATGATAAAACTATGAATGGAGCACAACAATGAGTACACTATACGACAAACAATATGCAACAACAATAGACAACATTTACCCTCCTTCAGACTCCGCATAACCAATGCATGTACACAGATCACTGCAGATTCTGTCCTCCCCCTTTTTTTTTCAAACCTTCTTACTAATGTTTCCATAAACATCCTATCGTCGGGTGTTTTTTTTTTTTAGACTTGAAGGGGGTGGCTTATGGTCCAGCTGACAGAAATGGGATGTGGACCCCTAAAAAGGACTATAGTATTATATAATTTAAGACGTTAGAGAAAGTGTGATAAAGTTCGCTCAAAGCGGCCCACACTATTTCCATCGGCAGACACAAGAGTCTTAATCTCTAACGCTTTTGGGCCGAGGGCTTTCAAGTGATTAAAGTAGTTTGACCCTAGTGCATCTTGTTGAGTCATAATAAACGACCTTTTTTCAAACATTGCTTAAAGACACACATTCAAAACGGGCCTATTTTTTTTTTTTTTTTTTTTTCTTGTACAGCATAGAATTCATTTCATTACCGTTTTACCAAGAAAGCAGGGAGAAAAAGAAAAGAGCAAGTCACATTTTTATAAAAGAATTTTTTGTGTCAGTTTCTTTTTTTTTTTTTTTTTTTTTTTTTTTTTCCTTGTCCTTCTACAAGGGGAACTGCTTACTCAAGTGAGGTACCAACTGATGAGTAACCGCCGAACCCAAAATATACATTTAGTACCAGTGAAGCTCTACTTGTTAGTTTTGCTGGTCAATTTTTGGAACATAAAAAAGAAAAAGATATTTCTTTTATTTATATAATAATCATAAAATGAAAAAGCATAAAGGTGTGGCTGGTATTTTGTCAATTAGAGGAGAGTAAAGAGGAGTAATAATGGCATCTATTATTTCTTTTTGTATTTATTGTGATTGTCTGGTTCGGATCGTCTTCTAGTCGGTCTATTAGGATGTGGTTCAGAATGATGATATGCTTTGATGAGTGGCATAGATAGACGATGAAATAATTGTTTAGTAGTGTGTTGTGATTGTTGTGCTTGATCATAAATAGGTTCTACAGGTGAATAAACTAGTGGTTTTGGAGGATATTGGGTAATTGTAGGAGGTATAAAGGGTGTTCTCACTTGTTGTTGTTGTTGTTGTTGAGAAGATGATGATTGAATGGCAATGGTTGTCTTCATGATTAGTTTAGTAGGAAGACGTTGTTGTTGTTGTTGTTGTTGTAAAGATGAATCAATGGATCTTTTTGATCCTAGATGACTATTACTAGTATTTGCTTTTTTAAAAGAATCAAATTTAGATCTTAAAAAAGCGGATGATCTACGTAATAAATCACTTGCTGAAGATCTATTTTGTTCCTCGTGTATTTCTCTTATTGATGATGTCTGTTCTCCTATTTCTGATGGTTGTTCTTGTTCTTGCTCTTGTTCTTCGATTGTCGATGATTCCGGTGAAGGTTCCTTTTTAAAATTTCAAAATGTCAAATTACTAAAATTGGATGAATACACGTTCAACTACCTCTGACAATAAGCCTAATTCAAAATGAAGTCGAGATCTTTTTTTATCAAATTGACGTAACAAATCTCTTGAGAACGTATCATCCTTGTCTAATGATACCTCGGGTAAAGTAAATACATATGAGCTTTTTGCCATATCATAAGAAAAAATAAAAGAAGAGAAAAAAAAAAGACTAGAAATCTATAGATTATTTTTTTAAAAAAAGAGAGCAGAAAGATAAAAGAAAGAAGAAAGAAAGTGTAAAAACTTTTTTTTTTCTCTTTTTTATAAGCTTGCACGTGTAATATTTCTAATGACAATAATATGGTACAAAAAAAGTTGACAAGCAATCATAAAAAAGGGGGGTTGAATAACAATGATAGTAAAAAAGAGAGAGACAGACAGAGAGAGAGAGCACGCGAATAAAGAAATATATAAAAAGAAGTATTGAAAAAAGGGGGGTATAATGATGTATAAATGCCAATATGTGTATCAATTATTATGTAGGATGAATACCCATTATTCTCAAATCTTCATCAATATCTTGAGCATTAAGTCCAGCCGGGTTTGGTGCCATAGGAAACCCAATTGTTTCTTTTATGTCTATCAATTCATTCGTCTCATCTCTTTGCTCTCTCTTTTGAATGATCAATTCACGTCCATCATGCTGAGGTTTATCTATTTCTCATTTTCATTAGCAGACAATTAAAAAAAAAAAAAACACTCTTTTGGCTTACTCATCGACAGATCATTCAACTTTTTACGTTCATTCTCAATGCTCCATTTCTTGTCATGAATATTGCTTAGCAGATTACGTCTTAACGCGTTCTTTTGTGACTATATAAAAATATGCATTCATATTTTAATTCTATATACAATCTACGCACACTTACTATAAAATGAATATTCGCTTGATACTCAAATCCTTCATACTGTCTCTTAAAGTTTGCATATTGATGTCTACGCCATGCCTCTGCGCTATTGATTCTCTTTCCTTTCTTTTCTTCAATTTCTGCCATTAATGATATTAATTCTGGATGCGTGCCATTCGCAATCATGATTGCTTCCTCGTTTAGTTCTGACATCTTTTCTTGATACATTCTATACTTTGTGTCATTTCATAATCCTTTTCATCACACACTTTCATCTTTACCTATCCCTTAATCTGGCAAATTCAACTTCAATATGTGTAAGTGCATCAAGTGCTTCTTTGTGTCGTTGTTGATAATCTTCATCATTTTCTATATGTACTACAAGTCATGACTTTTGTTTCCATCTTGTTTCTATCTTGCTTTACCTGTTATTTCATTTTCACTCTCTTCTTTCTCTTCTTCTTTGCCATTTTCTTTTTCATCATCCTTCTCCTCTTCCTTTTCGTCTTCTTCTTCTTCTTGATCCTTTTCTTCAGTCTTTCTCGTTTTGCGAGGCTCTTTTACATGATCTTCATCCTCTTCTTTCCGACTTGCCACATCATTTTCCTCTTCCTTTTGTCTGCCTTGTCTTCTTCTCGTCTTTGTATCTGGCTCATAACGTTTCCTCTTTTTGCTACCCATATCATTATTGTCACCGATACTACTTAAGGAGCTATTCTCCGGTTCTTCCTTTTTGATTTTTTTCACAGGCATATTTTCTTCTTCCTTTTCATCCTTTTCAGTTTCTTCATTTCTGCGTTTCCTTGTCACTTGCTCTTTTTCTTCTTCTGCAACAGGTGATGCTGACCTTGACAGTGGGAAATCATCAAGTGCAGAGGAAAGTGAAGAAGCAGAATCGTCTTCTCTTTCTGAAGACATTTTCTCATCGTCGCCGTCTTCATCATCGTCTATTACTTCTTCATTTGATAAAGAACCAGGTGAACCTGTCTGTAGAATGCTATTGAGCGCAGACAAGTCATCTTCATCATCGTCCATTGCTTCAATTGGTGTAAGGGGCCCATCAAGTTCAAGCTGGTCTTCGCCGCTTAATATTGAAGGTGAAGAACCTAGAGATAATTTTGAGCTTTGTCTTGTGCTTGACTCTTCCATTAATTCAAAAACAGAGAAAGGACGAAGAAGCGCGCTTGAATATTAAAAATTTAATAGAAAAAAAAAAAAAAAAAAAAAAAAAAAAGAGAGGAAGAAAAAAGTGACGTCGCACCTGGGATTGGCCGTTTTTTTTTTTCTTTCCATATCCAGCAACCAAGTCCAAAAAAGATAAAAAGAATACAGTGCTTTCAGCTAAGAATGTCACAACCAATAGTAACGTTGATGAAACGAAGACAAAGAATATAATTAAAGCCCTCTGAGCCGTGCTTTATTTCCAATATTATATATGTTATTAAATAAAATTTTCATTGTATTCCTATTATACCTTGAAGGTCGCGTTCAAACTTTTTGTGATTTGAAAACATGAGGGACGGGAATATCTTTTGGGCAGGTAACCACATCCTTTGTCTTGGTTTCGTCAACGTTACTATTGTGTAGCCTTCGTCTTTTAAGCTGCGAATATATACTTGATATCTTGGCAGATTATCTGTAATTGTCTTGACTGCATTTTCTAGAAATTAAAAAAATGTTTAAAATACCATGAAACGCGACATAACGAATTCTTTAAGCGTTCTTACGGATAAATTCGTACTTTAATACATAATTAGATCTTGTACTCAATCTGTTGTCATTATTCGTCAACTGTCTTTTTACAGGCATCGTCAAAAAGTTTAAGCTTCGAACATCACTTCATGAACAACATAACACTTTTCTCGTCAAAAATGTTTGTATAATTCCAAACAATGGATATCATTTTCTTCTGCGTTACATATCGGTGATTGTAAATTTCTTCATTGGTTGGATTGTGCACAAGAAATACCATATTCATAAATTTAACGACCTGTGCATTTATAGCTTAAAAAGCGTGTAAGAATCATAAAAGTATTATGTTATTGCTTTACTTACTTGATGATACATCAGCAGCACTCTGTGATTTATTGATTTTTGTAATTGTTACAGTTTTTTCATTACATGTGCGATTGCAAAAGGGATTGTCCGCCAAACCAAATAGGGTTCCTCAGGATCATCCAGATAACACATATCGACATCATAACATCACCTTTTTTTTATCAGTTTAGCAGCGTTTTCTTTGGTGCATTTTTCGTTATAACACATACAGATGGCTTGATTTCTAACTAGTATCGTCATGTCAATTATTTAATGAGCAAAGCGAATTTTTTTTGGCAACACTACACGCACGAAAAAATACACCAGAAGTTAGATTAATACTATGGGCGCTACATCTACCCATTACCTATGATGTTCACCACCAAAGCTTTTCATTGCGCAGCGTCAAAATACACATGAATTTATAAAGTCATCATTTTGGATTGTTTCTTTCAAGAAGAAGAAGAAGAAGAGATTAAAAGAAATGTTGTTATTGCTTAATTTATTCTAATTTTATGTTGTCAGTTGATCAACAAAGAGTCAGGATCTTCACGTAAAGATAGATAAAAAATCTTGCTTATTCTTTATATCGAAGTTTAGTGTTTACATTTGCATGAAGACTTACGATATCATTTTCTTCCAGTGGTGAAAAGGCTTCCAAGGTCACTAAGATGAACAATGCAATCAAGACGAAGCTGCTCCTCATCAACAATAATATCCTGCGACAGTGTAATAATTATCAAGGATAAAATAGAAATGGGGTTTCCCTGTAGCCAAATTACTTCTCTTCTTATGAGATGCACTATCCGTGTGTTGCTTCGTCTGCGTGCCACTCACATCATCTTGTAAAACCTAATTGCGTCCCGTTTCCGAAAGGAGGGATCATCAAAGCGCATCTATCAAGCTATGGCCCATATGTAGACCAGAAACCTTTTATATGCACCTTTTTCAGAAATTATTCGCACACATTACAAAATCAATAACAATTAAACACTTTATGTCTTTTTTATTGTTCAAAAGACAACATTTAATAATATATAAAATGAACTTGATATTTTTGAGAAAAGATAAATGTGGTCAAGACTTTATACAAAATAAAAAGTTGTTAGAGAATTTGTTTAAATAGTCTGACCCTGACTTCTTTTTCTTTTCTTTTCTTATTTGGACCAAAAATTAAGACCAGCTATTCCCTAGCTAGCCCTAAGGTATGTTATATTCTTTACTCTTGGAAGAAACTAATATATAGTATTATAGATCATAAAATAGAAAACAGTAACCGGTGCTAGCTGGGGGCAGTTTGGTTCTTACCAAACTTTGGTCCTATCCGCTCTCTTTCTTGCTCTTCTCTTTTCCCTTCTTTCTCCGGGCCAGTTATCGCTGGCCCTATTTGGTACACTTCGGGTAAGATATTAATAATCTCTTTCATAAGTTTACTCACTTTTCTTGTCTCTTTTTTTCTCCTATAAATCCTCTTCTTTATAATGTAAATATTTAATATCAATGTAAATAACTGATTTACTGATCATTTCTTTATTCATCCTTTTGCCTCTGATGGACTCTCTTTTTTATTATTTGTTGTCTGAAATTATCATTTTTTTATCAGTGCGAATAATTTGTGAATAAAGTGTAAAATAAAGCATTGCTATTTATCATCTCTAGTCTTAACTAGCTTTACGACAGTGTATCGCTAAATCATGTGACGTTCCTGATTGCCTTAATTGAATTCTTTTTTTATGCAGAAAACTTTAAAGAAACTGAAGTTGAACTTTTTTTTTTCTGTCGTTTTCTAAAAGGTTGTTACAAAAAAAAAAAACATGAGCCATTGTCATCACGAACATTGTGACCATAGCCATGACGATTTGCCTGGATCTGGAGAACAGTTTTTACTATACTCCAAGATTGACTTGGACAATGTATGCTGTTTGAACGAAGCCGAACCTAATAGTGGTCAAAAGATCATCAGGCCATGGAATGAACGTATGGATGACACAAAGGTAATATATAATATTACACTTTTCTTTGACTGGTTACTAATGCTTTTCTTTCTTTCTCTTATTATAGTATTTGGAAAGTGACGCTGATGAGCAGTTGATCGTATTTGTTCCGTAAGTGATGATAAAAAAAAGGAGAAAAGAAGAGGGGGAAATTAACAAACAATAGATTTACTGGTATTGTCAAATTACGTTCAATATGTCTACGTACGGATAATACTGATGCTGCACCATCCAAGATGAAAGTGTAAGTAGCGTGCTTAGATGCATATATCTTGTATTCTAAGCTGTAACTGTAGGTTCATCAATCGCGAGGATGTTGACTTTGATGCGGCAGAGAGCTATACTCCAGTACAAGAGTTTGATCTTGTTCAAGGATCGAATGAAGTGATCGAGTACACAACTAAGACGACAAAATTCAGTAACGTTCGTAACATTACCCTATTCTTCCCTGAAAACTTTGGTGAAGATACAAGTATCATACGCTATCTCGGATTTAAAGGAGAATGGAATGAGGTACGTTTAAATGAAAAAAAGAGGAAGGAGGCTTTTCTTTATACTGACCTCGGTTATTGCTTGTAGCTTAAGCGAGATCCGATTATAACAGGTAACAGGAAAAATAGAGTTGTAAGAAATAGCTATTCATTTTTTATATCCATAGTCTATGAAGCCAGCGCCAATCCAGCAGATCATAAAATACCAGGTGTATCTGATAAAACAGATCATTCAGTACAATAAACGATTATTATTATTTTCTTAAATGTATATATTTATTAAAGAGAATGCCATTGTTTTCTTTTGTGAATGATGACACGCTAAAAAGTAATTTAAATAAAAGCAGAGATGGCAATACAGGCAATACCGGCAGCAGCGAGAGCGGAGGAAGATGTGAGAGAAACAGCTGAGCTAGGAGCCTTACTGGCAGGTGCAGGACTGGCACTTGAACTGGCACTTGAGCTAGGGGCATTGGGAATTGAGGCACTAGAGGCTGAAGCAGAGACACCAGAAGACAGAATACTAGAAGCAGCAGATGATGAAGCAGCGGATGCAGATGGAAGTGAAGTGGAAGCGCCAGATACAGCAATGGAGGCAGAGGCAGCAGTAGAGGAGTTTGTAGGAGCAGTAACGTTATTAGACACTACGTCTGCAGCAACAGCCTAATGAAATAATGAATATTTATGTAACAAGAAATGTACTATTTTACATACACATGGTGCTGTTAAGCAAACACAGAAAGGCTTGCCTGTATCAAGATTATCACAATTCTATTTTAAACAGATTAGTTTTTACATTTTTGAGCTGAATAAACAAGAATCTCACATGTTGGACACTGTGATGAAGGCCAGGATTCTACATAAAAAAAAAGTTATACTATGAACATAAAGAGAGAGAGAAATAGGATTACCATAGCGTAGAAATCAGCTTCAGAGATTTGGTATTGTGCAGCAACAGATACACAGGTATCGTTTGCAGTAACTGATGAGAAACGGGATCAATAAACTGGTTTGTTAAGTTCAATAAAGATACTCACTTATATGTGTTTGGAGACATCCTTCTGCGGGCTTAGCAAGGATTTGGTGTACCAAAAGGGATGCAATGGCAGCAACTGTAACAAATTTCATGAGAATTAGAGCGTGAAAGAAGAGTAAAATAGATGAAATAGGAAAAGAGATCACCTTCATAAACTGTTTTCATTTAGTTGTACTACTCCTCGTGCTTTTAAAAACTTGGTTACCTAAGGGAGTTTTTTATTAGATTCACTAACTGAATCAGGAACGAATCTCTCTCTTTCTCTCTCTCCTTCCTTTCTTTTAATGAACAAATAAATGTTATATTTGAGAATAAGCCTTGAATACAATATACATATGTACAAGTTGGGCTAATCCAATCATCTACTACAATACCCTTCTCAAATCAGAGGTCAAGGCTGTAGACAATTAATTGAAGCATAATGCTTACAAAACACCTCCTTTTTTTTTTTTTCTCAAATATAGAGCATACTAATTAAATTATTATAATCATAGATGTTGTTATAAGGGAACTTTAGCATGTTTACGACTACGTCCTTTGATCTCCTTGATCATAATAGAGACATTGAACACTCCTAGGGAACATCTTTATGGTCAGAATTAAATGGGGATAAAAATCCCGTTTTTGGATCACAAAATAAATACAATGATCGTGTAACTGCACTGTCGATGTGTAGTTACACACTGCTACATTACTTGCCTGTAATTGTCTTAGATGCTTCCAAATGGAGACAGCTATTGGTCGATCTTGTACCGCTTGCGATACATTTAGGAATAATTTATTTATTTTTTCCGAACGATTTGCGCATCTGATCTTTAGCACAGGTTTTGATTTCGTTCAAGTTTGGTGATAAGTGAATTTCTTCGTTCTTCTAAATTCGCTGCGTCCTGGAAAGGGGATAGTTGTCAAAAGCTATCGTCCGCGATTCTAAAATCATCAACATCATTACAACTACTCTGTCAAACACACAAAATGATTATATAGTAGGGAACTCTGAGTAGAACAATAGCACTCGCTGCCGTATTTCTACATTTATATTGAAGAAGATTACACCCCTTGACGTAAAATATAATCAGTCATAATCTATAAATGCAATTGGTTGACAACATTTATTCTTGCATATAAAAATCTGTTTCTTTTTTTCCCCATGGATCTCTTTCTTTCCCTGTTCATAAATTATCGCAAAGAGCCTTATTCCATCTTGTTGTATTCTTGTGATTCTGGGGTAAACCTGCTTTATTCATTGACAATATCACATTTGCTCAGGTGTTGCCAAAAACGTAAAGACCAGTAATTTTCCTGCTTGCAATGGCTTCCCTTACGCAGGTTGGGCTTCTAATTACCTAATTTTATGTAAAGCATATATTCAAGCGAGTATTGATACCATACCTTTGGACCCATTCATTGCTCTTGGCCTATTTTTAACCAGCCGTGCAATTGATATTAATGATTCAACGATGCAGTACTTGTACTCTTTAGCGCTAAAAAGAAATTAAAGTCAATTTAGCGACCAAAATATGTCTGACACTCTTATGCAAATACTGGAGACTCAAAAATCACAAATATACAAAATATTGGAACTTATTGACAACAATTCCTCCTCCAAAAAGGTGGTCAAAACAATCAAGACTTTGCAATCTCAAAATCAGGCAATAAAAAGGAAGTACAGTGAAATAAATGCCGACTTCTCCTCTATCCCTACTAGTATCTTAACAACAATAGCAGCCGACCCTACAAATGTCGAAAATATCAATTTTGCGTCAGAAACTGTCTCATCATATGAACGAGACATGATGTTTAAGCAAACTAGGAAACAAAAGAGGTTTAAACGTATGTATTAGTCAGCGTGTTATTCGAAAGGCGTTGACCTAAATGTGTTTCAATACAAAGTGCGGATGTTCTTCGAAATCAATATAAGAAGTACGTGAAATAGCCAGTATGCAATCCATTAAATTAAGAATGTGTTTAGCTCAATAGAATTGTATTCAAAAAGTGAAGATCAAGTAAATCTACTCTTTTTTTTTTAATGGCATTGATGATTACTTATTCAAAGATGTAGATTGAGCGCTCTCTGTTAACTATTTAAGAGTTATTGCCAGTAATTCTGCTTAGGGGCTTACTGAACAATGCTGTTCCGATGATAATGATTCCTCTATTTATAATTGCATAATATGACACGCCTCGTACATGCATAAAAGTAACGCACTATAATCCCATTTTAGAAAATAAACATCTTTCAACTCCTGCAACAATCCCCTTTTTTTTTATTATTGATCTTTGTATTGCCCAACCACTTTACTACTGTCAGATTCATAAGCACAAGCTGAAGGATCTACATGCGTTTCATTAATAAGTGTTCTTAAAAAGGCCTGTTCATATTTCGAGTTTTCAAACACGGTTGTCAAACTCTCTGATGGGCATCTCAAAAAGTTGGGTGCAAAGACCATGGCAAGGTTGTTGACATTCATTAAAGTGTGTTTGATGATCTCTGGGTCGGTAAATTCCTAATATATCATGTTATTTCCCGCGCTTTTTTTTTCTTTTTTTCTTTTTCGTAAATCCTACCTGCAGGAAATTAATGATATATAGAGCAATGCGTCTGTTGGTATCTGGTAGTCGATTAATAATATTAATAGCCATTTCTGGTTCTTCTGCGTATTTAATGCAATCATAATAGTTTTCGGAGGTTATGATCGGTTCGACCAAGTCTCGTAGCCAATACTTTAAAAGTGAAGCTGGCACATTTGGATCTGTGATACCTGTGGCATCATAATTGCCATTCTCAATACGTACTCGCTACAACTATAGCATTAGACGAGGGCTGAGTAATGCAAAATATGGTTCTTACCAAATCCGTCACTGCATCTGCATCACCGGGTACACGGAATATACCTTCGGATAACTGTCCGTTGGTCTCCCTTACTGCATTGGTCAAGAAGGGAACAATCATTGGTATCTTGAGATCAGGACTGGTATTTGCCTGTAAGTCCATAATAAATTGCAGTGATTCACCAAACACAGACGGTTTAAAGGGAGCTTCCTTTTACAGAAAAGAAAATATAAAAGTAAGCATAGGTGAGAAATGAAGAAGAGAGAAAGAAAGGGGGGGGGAGATTACCTTTGCCCGGGCAATTTCGGCGCTTGTCAACACTTTTCCTTTAGCTCCTCGTTTACATATCCTCTTCAGTTTGTTAGATACATGTTGACTCATGGTGGCTACTTGAGGGTCCTGTGAATGATGATGATGCTGTACAAAATCTGTCAGGTACGCCTCTAGATTTTTTGATGGAGGAAAAGTAACGCTGATGATACATAGCAACCCCCATCCTCGGTGAATACTTTCTCTATACCGCTTGTTAAGTGTACTGCTATTCCCAAAATATAAATGTCATATTTACGGATTAGGATTTTCATGCAATTGCTTGCAGATCTGAACATAAATCTCGTCTCGCATTTGTCCCTTTGTAATACCGCAAGTCAAGATGGTCTGTATGTCCTCTACCTCATTTGAATGTCTAGACCTTGATCTGTCTCCCATGATAGTCTGTACCAACTTGAAGCATCTAAGAGCATCCTTGTATAACTCTTTGTTCATCATGATGAGTGGTTGACGTAGTGAGTCCTATTATATTCTATTTGTATGAATACATTGTACGTTGATAGTCTTGGTTCAGTAAAAAAAAAAAAAGGTAACTTTTTACTTTTGTCCATTTGAGCATTTCATTCATCGGCACTTTTCTTCTAAATAAACCCTTCTTGTGTGTAGCAAAATACTTTTTTGCGAATCCATCTATGGCAAACTTGTTGATTTCTTGTTGCAATCCTGCGGGCAATGTTGGCCTATTAAATATGCGTCATGAATACCTCAAAGTTTGCATTCCTCTTTTTTTTTTTTTTTTTTTTTTTTTTTTTTTTTTTTTTTTTTTTTTAAAAAAAATACTTTTTTAGAGTGGCCGCGGGAGTGACAGGTGGAGAGCAGTGAGGTTGATTAAGTGGATGCATGGCGATAGCGGCCTCTACACAAACATGCATTATGATCGTTTGTTTATGATTGTATGTGTGACATATTAATTATTATGCATCATACCTGGGTTATTTGTAGGTGAGCTGATGGCAATAGAATATCGACTTGTAGGTGATCCGGCTCTAATGGCCAAGTTTTTAAACGGATGGTTTGCTGCTTTCTTTGTTAATGATGGTAAATGTGGCCCTTTAGGAAACATTGGCTCCTATAGCAAAAGGGGAAGTTACAAAAAGAGCAAAAAATTTAGGGAGACAAGAAGGAGTATACCTTTGTGGAGCAAATACTTTGTTTTCTTCCATTGTTTGGTACTTGCTCAATAATATCTTTTGCCATACTATCGGATGTTGATCTTTGATGCTGCCTTCTTGTTGTTGCTGTAGTTGTCGTTGTTACTGTTGTCACCGTATCTGTTTCCATGGTGATCTCGGATAAATCAAGCGATCGGCTGTTTCTTTTCATCGTATTGGTATTGCTATTATGATGACCACTGATCGAAGGCTTTTTAACCAATAAAGACATTTGCTTTGAGAATTCTTCTGAAGGCTATCCAAGTCGTAAATAGGAAAAGAAAAAAGAAAAAAAAAGGAACTTACACGGATTTTGACAAGTGAAATTATATTTGTATCTGTGGGCCGCATCCAATTAGAGACGTTTGCACGTGTATGATAATAATATGGTAAATTGTGCTTTTCGTCCCATAATTCCCACCAATCGCCGTCTGGATTTTTCGGTAGACTACTCCATGCATTAATGGGTGAAAAGCTTTTATGATTTACTTTACATGCTCGATTCATTCAAGGGTCTTGACCAACTACATTCACCTGTTACCTTGTCAAACGGATGAATATTACCCCCCTTTTTCAGTTATAGCTACTTACATGATTGGCATAAAATGAACAAGGGAAATTAGGATTCGATACTTCAACCCATTCGTATTTGATAGACATCTTTAAATAGGATCAAAAAATGAAGAAAGGGAAAAAAGAGAAAAAGAGAAAGACTTTATGTTTTTAAATAGTAAAGCACGTGCACATGAAAAGGAGCAAGTAAACAAAAAAGAAAAACCAGTTTTGTCTCCCCTACTTTTTTTTTGTTTGGCTGTATTTTTTTTTCTCTCTCTCTCTTTTTCGCAATGGTCAACGAAGAATTAGAATTAGGCCAGCAATTGGAAAGATTAAAATTAGCCTCAAAGGAGGATCCACCATCTAATTACAACAGTGATACAGATGAGCCACTTCCTCGTAAACGAAATCATGACGATAAATTAACCAAAGAAGTCAGTCTCGATCATGATTATTCCTCTTCACCTGCAAAAGTGTCTCGACAAGATTTCGATACTATTTGTGTTCTTGGTCGAGGAGCGTAAAGTATAGAAGGGCATTTGTTTGATTGAACTTAACATATAATTTCATTAGTTTTGGCAAAGTGTATTTGGTCAAGCATCAAAAAAGTAGAGAACTCTATGCCATGAAAGTACTCAAGAAGGCTTCACTTATCGTCCACGGCAAGCAAGCTGTTCAAGCAAAGACAGAAAGACAGATCTTGGAAGATGTTCGACATCCATTCATTGTTAAGCTATGCTTTGCCTTTCAGACACCTACTGAGCTTCACATGATTTTAGATTATGCTGTAGGTGGTGAATTATTTCGTCATTTGGTTCATGGTAAATATATCATCATATATATATATATTTATATATACTTTATCTAATACTTTAATTAGAGGGCATGTTTTCTGAAAGCACAGCAGTCTTTTATGCAGCAGAACTTGTATTAGCTTTGGATCATTTACACTCACTTGGTATAGTCTACAGAGACTTGAAGCCTGAGAATTGTTTATTGGATCAAGAAGGTCATGTCGTTTTGACGGATTTCGGTTTATCAAAGGTGGCTGTGGATGGTAAAACAAATACGATTTGTGGAACGGCAGAGTATATGGCACCTGAAATCTTGATGGGTTTAGAATATGATGATACTGTCGATTGGTGGAGCTTTGGCATACTCATCTTTGATATGATCACAGGCTCAGTAAGGTCTTTTATGTGTAATACTAAAGCGGTATCACTGATGTCATGTTAGCCTCCATTTAGCTCAACTAACCGTAAAAAGACTGTGGATTCGATTTTATCTAAAAAGATTACGTTTCCTTATTACATGACAGCAGAAGCAAAGGACATTTTATCAAAGGTAAGATCATAATACGCATATACGTACGGTGCTTAACAAAGAATATCATTTAGCTTTTGCGTAAAAATCCGAATGCAAGGTTAGGCGCAAAGCCAAAGAAAGCAGATGCTATCCGTCGTCATCGATTCTTTAGACACATTGATTGGAAAGCTTTATTAAATAGACAGATAACACCACCCATTGTTCCTATTATTGTAAGTGACTGCAACTCTATGCTCGCATTTATAACATTTCTAATATTTTATATGTGTATAATAGACTAATCCTGAAGCAGCTGAGGTAAGAACCCCAAATGATAATTAAAGGCTAATCTAATAATTCCCTTTAGAACTTTGATCCTACATTTACCTCGGAAGCACTCACTGCTTCATCTCCTCTGCAGGATGATTTACAAAAAGTAGACAGTCATTTTCTGAACTTTAGTTTTGTAAATAGTCATGTACATATATGAATACATATGGTTTTTCTTTATTTAAAACAGGGCAGTTCATATTTGCCCATTGTATTTATACGTCATTCAAGTCTTTTGAAGTGTGTTTATGAACAGTGCCGCTAATTAGAGCGTTGATCATTTTCGTAGAAGTGTATGTCAACAAACAAAATATAAATAAAGAGTCAATCTTGTAAATACAAGGGTCATTAAACCAAACCCTAGAGACACAAAATAGCCACCCCCCTGCATGCTAATGACTTATAAAGCCAAAACGATATTTTTCTTTTATCTCAAACATTACTACAGCGTGCCTGAAGATGAAATTTTGTTTGAAAGTCAGCATAGCTACCTATTTATACGCTTTTTCTTTAAATTTTTCTTATATCAAAATGCAATTTACGGGCGAACTTTTTACTTATCACCTTGATGACTCATCTTCCATATGGAAAAGTCTAGTCGCTTTCGAATCAGGGCCACATGATTCTGGTAAAACCGTTGTTTTCATCGGTGGCCTTGGTGATGGTTTCAATAACGTTCCGTTCTTGTTTCCTCTGCATCAAACGTTGGCTTCCATCGGCTGGTCACTCACCCAAGTTCAGCTCTCGTCTACATTTAATGGATATGGTACGACTAATTTACGAGCAGATGTCAAAGAACTTGATCAACTTATTGATGTTTTGAAACAACGGGGCAAAAAATCGATCGTTCTTTTGGGTCATTCAACAGGTAAATATACAAGCTGAAACAGTAAGAAACAATGCTTATATCTCGTCTTAGGTAGTCAAGACTGTTATACACATAATAAGTATGGTGAGCGTAATCAAGACATCCTTGGATACATTTTACAGGCTCCCGTATCAGATCGCGAATATTTTTCCAAAAATTTGCCAAACTTTCAGCAAAGCCTTGAATTAGCCACGTCTATGAAAAAAGAAGGAAAAGGGGATGAATTGTTACCCAGAGCCACATTTTGGGCGCCCATTACTGCTGATCGGTTTTACTCGTTGAGTACGAAAGGGTAAGGGTAATTTATCCTTTAGCTTTTCTCTAATACCCTTCTCGTTGTAGTGGAGATGATGATGTTTTTTCGACTGATCTAACAGACGAAGAGATACTTAGGCTCTATGACAATGTCACTCGTCCTATCTGCTGGGCTTATTCTGAAAAGGATGAGTTTTATGCCTCCAGTCTGAATCAGAACGAGGTCATGAAAAGATTTCAAAAACTTTGTCCTGCCATCAAAGTGACCGCATCTATACCAAACGGAAGCCATGCGATTATCGATCCTGCCGCTCAAATAGAGTTTTGCAAGGTTGTCAAGGATTTTATCATTAGTTTAGAATAAAGACGATTTATTATTACTATTTTGTTTATAGCAGTAGTGCTCTATCTTTTAAACATCTTGCGCCTACTTCTTCCCATTCTTTAGTTCCAATCCACATTTCTTTAGCTGAATCCAGTTTGCTCATAACCGTAGCACCCTTCCAGACAATCACTTCTGGATCTAGTTCACGTGGTGCAGGCAGAACTTCCACACGCTCTATAAATGACTGCTGAGCAATCACGGTAGAAAGGATTCTAAAGGAAACGCATAAAATAAGTTTATGTTTGAAAAAGACTCCTTTAAACATTACCTGTCTTCCAACACTTTGCTAAAGTTAACAATCTTGCCACCACCACCAACAAGAATAATACTTGAAAAATAACGCTTTAACTTTTCTTCTGAGCCATTGGAAGCGGCATAAATTGATTCGGCAATAGCAGTATCAATAGGATAAGGATCCATTAGATTCTTGACAATACTACTCACCTATCAAGTAAATCAGTAAAATCATACTTTATGTCATTTTAAACATTACATTCGAGTCTTCTGTAACATCATCTGACACATTCTTGCTTGCCCATTCTACAGTCTTCTTTGTCTTTGGCTGCAGTATGTCTGTATAGACTAAGCAAAGGGGTGCCAAGAATACCTCCTCATATACTTTGCATTGATACTTGGTTGTTTGCTGAAAGGGAGTGCGAACGAAGAAATCATAAACTTGAATGCTCACCTCCGCCTCGTTCATCGTGCACCATTTCTCCTTCAACTCTTCAGCTAGTCTCCAGTCAAACGGTAAGGCAAGGTTGATGTTTGTATAGGGAAACTTATTGACTCTTAAAAAGGAAGCAAACGTCTTTGTCACATCATCTCCACCCATTGCTATTGACATGCGTGAATCCACTTGGCAGACACCGTCTTCAACACAAGCAATATTTGTACGTTGTGCTCCAATATCAACAACCACAGCTGTTGATAAGCCTGCTCCATAAGTTGCGCATGCCGATTCTTGCTGAACAATAACTGCCTTGAATTTCATGTGTGTCAATAGCATGGTGACAAGTTCACAAAGATAGCTGCGATTGAATAAGTCAGGAACAACCAAGACGATATTATAGTTCTATTCTAATCGTTAATTCCTTCTATCTCTCTTTTTTTGTCTTTCTTTTTCTAACCTTGAAATCGGATTTTTCAATCTCTAGCTCACTTTGGATAACATTGGCCCAAATGGCTTCAAGATCGCCTAGAACAGCATTTAAGGAACTATAATCTGCCTCATTCAGAGTACCATGTCTCCAGGGATAAAATATACGATATTCAGAATCCTCAGAAACTGGGAAATGAATTGCCTGAGTATATATTTAATTAGCAATACTTACTCACTTGTTCATCATGGTTTACCTTTTCTCCTATAAAGTATTCAGGTCTATTACTATTTTCTACATCTGTCCACTCTACTTTATAAGGATCATTATGGTCCAAAATTGTTTCTCGTGGTGCATTCGTATTGAAACCCACAACCTGCCCTTCTGCGTTAGGAACGGCTCGTCGTTTAGCATTCTTCATGCGCCACTTAAGCTCGCTCTTTATCTCGTTCAAAGCTTCTTCTTGCTTTTCTGTCAATTCTGTATCCTGCTCTGTGTTGACAGGAAGTTTTGTATTCATTCGTCGAGCAATGACATGTGGTACAGTGATTGGAAATGCCTCAGAAGCTAAGCCGATGCGTAAGTTGCGCGATCCAGGATGAATTATGATGATGTCTCTCCATTCTTCAGTTGACTAGGTATAAGAACAAGTTAGAATCAAGTTTAGTCATACTGCTTAGAAGCTTACATTAGGAACAATGTCTTCTGCACCCGCCTTGTTTCCTGGTATAAAACTTGCATCTGTTTTCGCAAAACTGCTTGTGATATTACGTGTTGGAAGAATGTTGTAACCCTTGACTGGGAAATTTGTGTACTTGAAACGAGGTTGCTTATGCCTCTTACGTGGTTCTTCTTTAGTGGCAGTAGTAGTAATAGTAATAGTAGTAGCAGTGGGTAGTGGTTGGTCTTCGGACCCTGGGGATTTTGGCTGTAGAGATGTTGTTGTTTGCTTCGGTGGGGTTGTTGATTGTTTAGGTGTTTGTGGCCTTGATTTCTTTGGCGATAGATGGCTATCTTGGTCTAGTGAAGGAGACGATGATCGCTTTTTACCCTTTCTGTTTCCTTTGCGTGATTCTGTTGGACTCTTGGGTTTTGTATCTGTTGCTGGTTTAGGCGTAAAAGAGGCTACTGCTTCTTCCATCCAAGCATATTTCTTCTGTGACAGATTCTTTAGATAATTATTTGTATGAGAGATGCTATTGCTTTGTTCAGCCATGAATAACAGAAAAGAAGAAGAAAGGTAGAATTCACAGTCAGTCTATGTGTTTTTTTTTAATTTTTTATTTTTTAGGCCTACATTTCCTTTGAAGTCGCCGTAAACAGTTCTCCTTCTCTCTTTTTTTTTTTTTTTTTTTTTTTTTTTTTTTTTGTCAATCAATGGAAGTCAACTATATTGCAATATATGACGATAGCCCTAGTGCTAAATATGTATATGTATCTGACAGTGTACAAGAAGTACTTGGCTATGCACCAAATGAAATGGTTGGAACTGAAGGCTATAAACTGACACATCCCGATGAAAGAGAAGCATTGAGAATAATTCATACGTTTAATTGTACAAATCAACGAGTATCTTGTATTGTCACCAATCGAATACTACATAAGGATGGATATTATGTTACCTTAGATACTGTGGTCAATTACTGTTATAATGTGATTGTCTGTACATGTTTTGTCTCTAATAGCGCACGGAAGCGGAAAATGAGAACTATTTCAGCAGATGCGAACTATGTTATTCAACCTGATGGTAGCATACAAACAGAAGCCAAGATTCCATCCAACATCAGCTGGACAAACTTTATTCAAGAGCCTCGATTTTGTTTAATTTTGAATAGATACTCAGAGCTAGCCTATATTGTATTTGCTACCAGCCGGTGTGAAGATATGGTCTGTTTGAATCAGATAGAAAGCATTGGAACATCCCTTTATGATTATGTCGCTCGAGAGGATTATGAGCTTGTGAAGGAGCAGATTGAAGTGACGAAAAGAGAAGACATAATTGCCAAAGTGAAATTTAGATGGTTGATACCAAAACAAGAACCCCAAGCTCTTGAAGCTGTGATTAGTAGTACTTATGATGGGCTCGTGATGGTTCTACGATTTGTAAATACGTGTTTATACCCTGTTTAAATGTGAAATCATAATGCTTAGAAACTTGCCTTTTTGTTGTTCCATGAAAATAAATCTCTTTAAATACTCGCATTTAGCATTTTGAGAATAGAAAGTAAATCATGATAAAAGGCATGCTTAATATATTAGATATATTATGTCCCCTATAGGTTGAGGATGTTACTGTCAGAGGTATCGTCTAATTCCTTACTTGTCGATTATTTGCAATAAATCATCATGTTTAATGAGTAAGATATATAAACTCCCAGGATTAATCATGCATCACTGATATTGTTCCACAGAGAACATGACAGTTTAACAAGTAGCCTTGACCAATTTAGAGACATTGTTTGACATGTTGCTTGTTTCTCTTACCATTTTACAGATTATTCATACTTTTGTTAAACGACTGGCTACGATCATCATATTCTTATTAGTAATAAAGTTAGAGATCTTGTTATTAAGGGTGTACAATGCATAATGCAGTATCGCCAATGTCAATCAATATGTTATTTGCATTATATTCTGGAAACTGAGTCATGAAATATATATATATATATAAGCATTTCTGTCACAGTGAGCTGCCCCTGATTCCTAAAAACAGTTTAATGAGTTTGCTGGTATAACACATGCTATTAAATACAAGCAAGTAGTAGCTAATATATGACATAATAGACAATACCGGCTTGCCTGAACTAGCCGTTTCGAATTCCCACTTAAGCCGTCCGATGCCCATTCTCCTTTCTCTGACATTTTGGAAAACTTACGGCAAACTAAGGTATTAGTATCCTGTCGGATGGTTCTACATATCTCATTATTACACTATTTTAGAATATAATGCTCAGCACTATATGCAGCATTTTTGAAAGACGACATACCAATAGAAATACGAAAAGGATTGGTTCTGCTCAGTTTCCAGCGGTGACACCGGTCAAGGTAAGTGGTAGCGTAGTCATTATTGCTAACATTACATTTTTTTCTTGCGTCCTACGTCATATTTGGCTGCGTCTTTTTATTATGAAAATCACTGCACATTATGCATCTATTCAAAGTTTACGAGCCCTTTTATGCTTAAGGAAAGCTCATTCAGCAGGAAATGTAAATAAAAACACCATGACCTAGGTTTCTGTAATAGTACAGTGTCACACGAAAGTTGATATTATATCATGCCAATTCCCTCTCCTCCAAGGTGGTGGAAAAAAGATAGAAGGAGTGTATTACTAAACACTTGATATCTTCCCGGGAAACCTGGTATGGAAGGCTGATATTCTCCGAATATGACGGATGGGCGTAATATGATAGCAGCCGTACCTACAGGAACCTAAATAAAAACTCAAGTAAACGTCAGGCATTTCTTACACTTAAGGAAGCATCCTTGATCTCAATCTAATCTTACAAGTCATTCATTATTTTCAAAAGAAAGATGAAATTTCGTCTTTGTTTGCTATAAGATAACCTTTTCTTGGCAAGCAGTAAAGCTTCTACCATGCAAAATTCACTATCAGCAATCATTTTCTATTGATCAGCATAATACTAATTTCAGGTCGCACAAAAGACTATACAAAGACTGGTAACGTGACCAACATAAAAATAGAAAAGTGCATAGCAAGAAAAAAAAAAAAGTATAAAAGCGTCTGCATGATGAATCTTTTCCTCCTGCTTGTTTTATCTTATTTTCTCGGATATTTATTTTATGGAACTTAAACCACCCATAGAAAATATACAACATGCTGTGATTGATATATTTTCTATCAATGACGGAAAACTGTCAGTCGAACAACAGATTGAAGTTTACGGTAAATTGATGTTACTTTTATACAAGTCAATGTTTAATATTTGTTTTTAAAATAAAGTCAACGATTTATTCAATGTCAAAGAAAACAAGTCTATATCCTTGGACGAAATCCTGGATGGCCTTCGCTATGTGATGGATCACAGAATCAAAGGTGGACATCAACCACATCTTGACCTGAATTTGATGAAAAGACTGTCTGAAGGATTGTTTTTGAATATGGGCCATACAGAAGGTCATCTTTTAAGAAAAAGGTCTACGGATGCTGCCGATGCTGCCTTCTTTTTATTTGGTGATTTTCTTGAAGAAGGTAAACATTTATGCATGTTGAGCACTACCCAACTTACTGCGTTATATAGTTGAGGAGTTTCGAACTATTATTAGTGAGATGGACATTTCGGATTTACGACGTCAACTAAAGGTTCATTATCGCTGTCAACCGTACTCTACCAAAGAACAAAAGCGTGGCGCAATTGCCATGATCATGTTATTGACTCGCCATTTTCCTAACCAGTTTGGGGATTGGCGCGATCTGATCAAAGAAAGCGAACAGGACGATATGGAGAAGTTACTCAACTCTTCTCTCTCTGCTGAAGTAGATCGTGAGGAAAAATCAAAAATGCCTCGTGCTCCTCAAGTGCCTCAGCTGAAACTACTACCTCCGCCTCAAGCTTTGTATTTTGACAGATCAGTTGATAAATTGATGGCCATGTTTTCTCAGACGGACAAAGAAAATGGATTACCAGAGTCTATTGTTCCTGCCCTGCGAGAGCAGTACGGTTTAAACCAGTTGCCAAAGCCTCCACGCCCAAATCCCTTCAAGATGCTCTGGGAGCAACTGACTGATTTTATGGTCCTGATCTTGATTGCCGCGGCTATAGTCGAAGCTGCTGAAAAAGAGTTTGATAGCATGATCGTTCTCCTGATCGTAGTTGTGTTAAATACGGTCATTGGATTTAGCCAAGAATGGAAAGCAAGTAAAACGCTGAACGCTCTTATGAATTTATCTGTGCCTCAGGTAATGTGACAATAAAAATAAAAATATGCTTGGTTTAATCCTTGATTTCGCATGCAGGCAAAAGTCATCCGTGATGGACAACAAAAATATGTCGAATCGGAAGAACTTGTACCTGGTGACTTGGTTATTCTCGAAGAAGGTGACGCTGTTCCTGCTGATATTCGGTTGATTGAAGTTTCTCAGCTGGGTGTTGTAGAAGGCATTCTGACAGGTGAAAGTGTTCCTGTACAAAAGAATACGAATGCCATCAAAGCGAAAGTAATTACAAACGTATTGACAGCCAGAAGAGATATCTAATTTTTCATAGACTCGTAAAATACCTTTGGCAGATTGTAAAGGTAATGTCTTTATGTCTACAACCGTGGCCCGTGGCAGAGCCAAAGGCATTGCCGTGAGAACAGGAACAAAAACTGAAGTAGGTATCTTTTATCTAAAAAAGGAATAAGTCTCATCTATGTTTATGGTTAGATCGGTAAAATCAGTACAGCAATCCAGAAAGATGCCAAGAAGAAAGTCAAGACGCCTATTCAAAAGAAGCTGACAAAACTAGGCCGTTATTTAGTTGGTCTGGCTATTCTACTTTGTGCATTGGTTGTAATAATTGGCATTGCATGGAAGAAGAACGTGAAAGATATGATCAACATAGGCTTAAGGTTCCGTTGAACAATACTTACTCTTGAATTGATCGCTCACTTTTATTTTTCTTAGCTTGGCAGTCTCTGTTATACCTGAAGGTCTAGTTGCTGTTACAACAGTGACCATGGCATTGGGCGTGAGACGTATGGCAGCAAAGTATGTGTGAATTAGAATATAAAGAATATAGAATAATCCTAAATTTCTTTTAGTAAATGTATCGTCAGAACTCTTCCCGCAGTCGAATCTTTGGGAAGTGTTACGGTTATCTGTTCAGATAAGGTAATTTACATCATTTATGGCAAGGCATTATACTCACTTTAATATACTAGACCGGTACACTAACCGAGGGAAAGATGGGAACATCCGAGTTGTGGACAACCGATAATTCACTCTACAAGTTCACTGACTCTACTTCTCTAAATCCTAATGATGGCGAAATCATCCTAGAGCCTCACGAACTACGCCGACGTATGATCCATACGAGACATACCGTATCACCTAATCCAAATCAGTATCACTCTCCAAATGATTACGCAGCTATGAAACCAAAATCCATTGACACTGACCAACCCGAAAACTACAGTTGTCAATTCTACTACGCCCTTATGATCGCAGGTCTGTGTAACAACTCATCTATTCGTAAGGATGAAGAAACTGGCGAATTGAAAACGATCGGAGACCCAACTGAAGTTGCCCTTACCGTTGCTACACAAAAGGCACGTCTCAGCCGCGATTATTGGGTAGATCAATTAGGCTTTACAAAGGTGTTTGAGCGAGCATTTGACAGTGAACGCAAGCTGATGAGCACTATCTATTCTCAAAGCAGAAATGATACTTATAATGCAGTGGTCGGTAATGATGAAATGATTATGGTATGTAAAGGTGCCCCCGAAGAACTACTACGAAAGTGCACACGTTACATGTCCAACGAAACGCAAAAGAATACCTATGAGAGTTCATGGCTCGAAATGACAGATGAGTTTGCCTCACAGGTTCAGGACGAGAATGTACGAATGGCATCTCAAGGTCTTCGTGTCCTCGGTTTAGCTTACAAAGTGGTACCCACCCAAGAAATACCCAAGGATGAACAAGAGGTGATAGAAGCTTTGTCCTCGTCCTCGTCTTCGTCATCATCTCAGAATAATCACTTGATCGAGTCTGATCTTACGTTTGTTGGGCTTGTTGGATTGATTGATCCTCCTAAGCGAGGTGTGAAAGAAGCCGTGGCTACCTGTCAGGAAGCAGGTATTCATGTTGTCATGATCACAGGAGATCACATCGAAACAGCCACTGCTATTGCAACACAACTTGGCATTGTTAAACCTGATATACCCGGAATGGTAAGACGCTATACTTTTAAATGCTTAGTATCATAACCCAGTTATAGAATCGTGCTATACTTGGCCGAGAATTAGACTTGCTTTCTGATGATGCAATCATTGCTCTCGATCCTTTTCCTAGCGTATTTGCTCGTGTCAGTCCTGATAACAAGCTGTCAATTGTACGTGCTTTACAAAAGCGTGGAGAACTCGTTGCCATGACAGGAGACGGTGTCAATGGTAAAAATCGCTAGATATAGAGCCTATTTACATTACTTACACATCATGTTAGATGCACCTGCTATTAAGCGAGCAGATGTTGGTGTTGCCATGGGCCAAGCAGGCACCGAAATAACGAAACAAGCAGCTGATATTGTCTTGGTTGATGACAACTTTACTACCATAGTAGACGCTGTTGAAGAAGGAAGACATGTGTTTGATAACATTTTAAAGTTTATTGTCTACCTTTTAAGCTGTAACGGCGCAGAAATATTATTGATGCTAATTTGTACTATTGCAAATATTGAAGTGCCCCTGACGGTCATGATGATTTTATGGGCCAACATTATAGGTAAAAATAAGCTAAAATAGAAAGTGATGAAATATCTTACCTGTTTACTAAATAGCTGATATCCCTCCTGCTATGGCCTTGGGTGTTGAGCCAAATGAAAAGGACCTTATGCGCAGACCACCACGAAACCCCAGGATGGGTGTGCTTACATTAGTCACCTGGGTCATGATTTTTACTAATTCCATGTTGATCGCTTTGTTTTCTTTGGGCGCTTACTTGATAAGCCTTGACGTCCTAAAAATGCCCGTCCCTGTAGCACAGTCAATGGTAAAAAAAAAAAGAGATCATAATTGAACTCTATTGACTAGTCTTTATAGACATTCACAACTCTCACAACGCTCCAATTGATCCATTCATTTAATGTTAGAAGCGTGCATCAATCTATTTTTAAAACAGGCATCACTCGTAATCGATGGATGATCTTTGCCTTTTTGATTTCATTTGGGCTGATGATCATTGGTATTTATGCACCAGGTAAGCTTTTTCATAAATGCTTGATTTGTCAAGCCTAATGTATCCATATCACTAGGAATATCCCATTGGTTACAGTTAACATCAGTAGGATGGCAATCGTGGGTTATGACAATCTCTTGTGTGGTATTCCTGATTGGAATTGTAGAAACAGAAAAATGGATTATTAGAGTATGGAATGCACGATATTAGATGAAGTGATATGTAAAGCATCTTTTGGGAAGAAATAAAGATACATAATGATTCATCATTTATTAAAAACTCGGGTTGTGTTTATACAATAAGAGACAGCGCGTGTGTGTGTTATACGAAGGGTTAGTAAAAAGGTAATGTCTGCCATTAGCTATATAAAGCAACATTCATTACAGGTCTTGCATTCTGTAAAATGTCCTTTCTTTTTGAGTGTGTTTTGTTTTTCTATAGACAAAGGTACCAATGACAGAAATCGCAGCAACAGCAGCGATAACACCTATAGCAACGCCGACTTTACCGCCAGTCGACAGCCCATGGTGTATAAACGGATTATTTGAAGGCTTTGGTACATTCGATGTTGCGTTGTTTCGTGGATCAAATCGTGCAGCCACACATTCGATGATGTATATACGCTTTCCAGGATTTGTGCAGCTTGGGTATGTGGCATTGGACACATAGAGTGGTCTACCTGATTGAGCAAATGCAAGAAGCCAAGTCAAGTTGTATGAACGCCCATATGTAGGGTACACCATATGTATAATATCAAAAATAGCAAGGTCAGGTCTAGCATAATGACGAATGGCATAGTCTAGAACAGTTAAGCACATATCATGTGTTATTTTTCTCTCTCTCTTTTTTCTTTGCTTACCAGAATATCCATTGATATTAACCAGACCATCTGTACGGTATACTGCTTTCCCAGATATAAAGGAAAACTCTGAACTAGGACTAAAGTTGGCTGCTGTTAACCAGGAATCAAAAGATAGATCTTTGAAGGCACCTTTAGGTGACTCGTCAATAACAAAGTCAGTGGTGTTCAAAGCCTTTTGAAATTCCGTTAAATCACTAAAGGTTTTTGTCTGCTTGCTAGCAGAGACTAATTTCATGCCTATGGATATGATGTGAGCATCATTACTTTGTAGATTGTTATTTAGTGTTACCTGAATCTTCAATGAGTGTGCTTGTGTAGTTGTCGTACTTTAATGTCCATGTACTTCCATCGTAACTTGTCCAAGCAATATTTTTGGCACCTGAAAGGACTAGGTTTTTTTTATGGCACTCGTAATTCACCTGCAGAGAGCTGTATAACTGACTGGCATAATCTTCTATCTCGAAGAAATAAGCAACATAAACGATCCATGACATTTGCTAAAGATACTGTTGTAAGCACCAATGTACGTTTGATGTTGATATAATAGCTAACCTGTAATGGTGTGAGGGATGGATCATTAGCAGAGACGCCAATGCTGCTTGTAGAGTTTGATTTCGTTGTGAATGTGACAAGATTTGTTGAATTTTGAGGTGTAGCTGTCAAGTTGGCATAGCAAGGGGAAGTAACATTGTTTGCTGGAACAATAGCTTGGACGTGATTGGTCAGATTGAGTAACTGTATACATATAATGATAAGCTTTTTCTTGTATCAAAAAAGGAATTAATGGTACCTCAAAAAACGGCAGTGTATACAATGCACTATCAATAGCTATATTCTGGATCGGTGTGTTGAATACACCGGTGTAGCCAGTATTGTTATCCAGAGCCATTCCACAGCAAACGAGCATGTACTTTTCATTGTTTAACAAATTATGTACAATCTTATAGTTATCAAAGTATTGAACTGAAAATCCATTACTAGAGTCTAGATAGACTGGGTTTGGATAGTTGCCTTGCCCAAATACAATTGTTATTAAGCCAGTTAATAACAGAAACAAAATATACATTATTATATTTAAAGGTAAAAAAAAAAGTAAAAGAAAATAGATGATGAGTATCAAAAAGATTTTTAAGCTTGGTGTAACAATAGATTCACAAGACATTCTATGCAGTAATACCTTGCTTCATGTAGCAATTCTTCTCTTCTATAGTCATTATCATTAGTACAGAAGTAGTTCGCTTTGTTAACTTACACTGTGTCATCTTGTAGTATGACAGGTGATATCTTTTAAAACAGTTAGTATAACCAAAACATATAGAGATCTGTTGTGTTACCCTTAAATCTCGAAGATAATTCAGCACAAGCCGAAAATGAGTAGGATCGCGGTCAATAAAATAGGATCCATCTGATTCTATTGACAATTCATGCCTTCCAGAAAACATGACGGCTAATAAGCTTTTTGAATCTCTGCAAAGTGTGCTAAGCGATGTTTCGAATATACTTCCACCAACATTCAATCGGACCTGTCTTTATTGTTATTTTGCTTAATAAATGATGTTTATATCCTTTACCTTTTCATTCAATTGAATTTTTATTTCATTGGCTTGTCTTAATTGATGTGCCTTTTGCTCTTTTGCTTCATGAATGACTTGTTTGCATTGTTCAATCAAATTTTCGTGCAGTTCCTGATATTTGGTATCCATTTTGGCTTGAAATTCAAACTTGACTTTATCTACTCTTGCATCAATCTCTTGTATTTTTCCGAGTGCTGTTACTATTTCCTTATATATTCCTAAAATTGAGCAATGAGTATGTTGCTCTATACTACTGTACTGCATTCTATATACGCTTTCTCTCAATGTCATACGACTCGTTCAACAAGCAATACTGTGATTTATAGTCTATTATAGAATATATAAATGCAAACGAATGCATATATGACCCTTTATGTACCTTTCCATTCTGCAGAACATTTTATATCCATCTTTTTCATAAAGTTATTGATAATTTCAACCTCTTGAGCTGTAGGTAAATGTCCGTGTCGTATGATATTCTCGTCCGGAACATCTTCTGCTGCTGTAAACATGGACATATCATCTGCAGTCTTAATCTCTTGCTGAGAGTCATCAAAGTCACTATCATACTCCTGATAATGAAGGGAAGAAGATGAGTCTAACATAGACCGACGATACACTGCATAAGAAATTCATTAAAGTTATACACTAAAAGGCAAAAGTCATTACCAATATGGTTGTCGGTATAATCTTGGTATACGATTTCAGATAATGAAGGTTGATGGTGAAGTGGTGATCGATGTGTAGGTGGATAATAGTTACTATGACTATGGGGTCGCCATGTTGGCGGTGGTTCAAATATATCTAGGTAGTATGTCTGCTCTCTTTCTTTAGGTGAATATTGCTTATTAATGTCCCTTTTTCTCATTTGGTTACGCAAACAAACAAATGAACAAAAGAAGAAGAAAAAAGAAAAATAAAAAACTAACGTGTTTTTTGAGTCAAGCAGAGCATCAGTCCTAAGACTCATCAGTTTTCAAGCGGAGTGAAACTCACAAGAAAATGCCATATAGGGTAATTTTGTGTGTACAGGCGCTTTTTCAGGTCAAGTGGTCGGAAATAAAATCTTAAAGGGCGCTTTTTTCTCTGTTAACTTGTTTTGAAACTCTCCATGACACTTCACACGCTCTGTGCGAGAGCGTTGTAGTAGATGCTTTGCATCATACAAATAAGATAAAGTGCAGCTCTTTCGAAGTCAATGAGAATTTAGTTTGCAGAATGGCAGAAGACTGTGATGCTATACCTCCTAATCAGGTCTATTTGTTAAGCTCATCGTCCAACAGATATTGTAGAAGCAGCCGAGAAAACGAAGAGAATAATACACAGCATAAACCGTTTATATTGCTAAAGTATATGCTTCGATGTACAATAATTATCTGTCTTTAACAGTTACAATTCTTCAATTAACACGTTTCATACTCATACTTGGCTCTCAAATTAATGCATAAGAAGCAGACAATACTTCAAAACACAAGTAAACAAATTTACGAAATAGGGTTATGCTGTCGATGTTTTGGCCAAAGAGTTTTCCGGCAAGTGGTAATTTTACATGGTAGCAAATATTATTACCACGCTGATGCAGTATTGATTTTTTTTTTCAAAGAGTCGGCCAGCAGCAAGAAACAGTAAAGTTCCAGCTCTCTGCCATAGATGACAAGGTCTACTTGAGGGTATGTTGCACCTATATCGACAAAACTGACGATTTGAACAATATTGAATTTGCAAAGAACATTAACAAAGACAAGTATCACGCCAATCACGCCAACCATCGAAAGGATTTTGAGAGAGAGGCCAAAAGTTACTATCGATCAGCTGTATTAGAAGAAGGGAGATTTTGGTAAAGTCCGTACTTTTACTGGAGCAGTTAATGGGCTTTGGAGAGAGTGATTATGTCAAACCACAACCATTTCACTTGATGGCGAATAATGATATAGCCATGGAGCTCTGATAGCATCGACAAAGCTCGCCATATGATGATAGCTATGATGGATCTTCCGCTTGATCTTCCCCTTGCTTCTTCTATCCAGTCTGAAATAATGGACAAGTATACAAGCTGGGTTCGTGGTTCTTGTTTCCCACCGTCAATGGAAAAAGGAGATGCAGGACCATGGGAGATTGAGATCCTTCTGCTTATCACCAGTGGGCGAACAAAGTAATGGACGACGCTGTGGAGAAGTTTCCACCATTTCAAGATAGAGGTAAGGAGGGAGGGTATTTCGACATTAGAGGAATTAATCGAGATATATGGATAATGTATTGCCTGGATGATACGCGTGTTTTTTGGTCAAGGCATACATATAATTCGGGAAGAGTCTGTGTACGCTGTTAGAGGCTACGAAAGAGGAACTAGCCTGGTGAACCCAACAAGCAGAAATGAAGAATATAAACCTTAATTAGGATACCCTTCAAGGATCTTGCAGAAACTGGGTCCAAGAGTTTATACCGAAGCCTTGGACACAGGATAGGGAGTATCACATTCAGAGTAATGAAAACGCCCAGATTTTGGATAAAAGAAGAAAAAGAACACTCTGCCAATGTTCGAGAGCTGAAGGCGATTCTATTTACGTTATAATCTTGTAATGAGTTGTATTTTCAGTTAGGAAGAGGGAGAAGGGACTAGGACGCAGGACAGGGTGGTGCTAAGGGCTTGAAGGTTGATCTATAGAGAATAGGACTTATGAGGCAAGAGCGAGACGATTGGCGGCAGATACAGGTGAATAGAGAAAAGGGGAATAGGCGGATAGCCTAAGGACAATAAGAGTAACGTGATGATTGACGAATGCTTTTATTAAATAAAAACAAATGAGGATATTTATATAAAATTAGAAGAAATGTAATGTGATAAAAAAAGAATCAGCTTGACTTATTGAGGTGCTAATATTATACGTGGGTTTATAATGAATGATGACATAAGAGTACAACTGAGAGATGAACCACCTGGACCCACTCTTCAATTCTGTAAGGATATGTGTCAAATATGAAAATATAGAGCAAGAAGAGCCTATCTTTTGGTAGTGAAGATATAGAAGAAAGGCTCTTTTTTGTATTCCCAACAGATCGTCAATACATTTAGGTGAAGATCTATTATACAAGGAATGGGTTCCGTCAATGAAAAGAATCCGATGACATAATACTCAAAGACGATACATGGATGTGAATCTGAGAGCCTAGAAGAACACCTGTAAGTTTGTATAACACAGACTGACATTAATATATGGCATATCACTAATGAGAACTACCTATATGAGGTTATATAGTGATTATTACCTCAGACTGTTTCATAATGATGCACATGAAGCAATCATTAAACTGTTGTTTCCTTGGATTATCAGAGACAAAGAAAAGTGTGTGTTTGATATTCGTTTTATTCATAATGAAGTTTAACGTTGGTTCATTTCATTAAAGGGAAAAGGTGGTTTAATCGAAAGCTCAATCTCATTTTATTACTTTATTTTTTAGTTAAAAGCCTTTTTCTTTATTATCAGCAGCATAGGTTTAAATACAAAGACCAATTGCAGGTACATAATATTTATTGACCATCTTTTGGTGTACAGGCGTATTCAGTTTGGCTTGAGGCAGCTTGTATGATGTAGATTACTTTTTGGCACAGAGTTGCTTGTATCGACCATAGTGATAATTTGATCTTTAAGCTTCAGAAAGTGAGAGAGATACCACTGTTTTGAGGTCAGAGCCAACTCTAAGCAGATTCCATTATTCTTCTAGTTCTTCCATTTCGTGATTGTATTCATAAAATTCCATTGTCTACTTCTTTGATTGATCTACTCAAAAGCTGCCTGTTAGTATTTTACAATCACATTTATATTTTCAAGATCAAGCCTTGCTTTAAGTCATATATTCACCCATTTGTTGTTATCCAAGAGTACCGTTGAGATTTGGTTCCTTTGCTTGCAGTGTACTGGGATTAGGGTCTGGTCATATAAACCCTTTAAGAGGATCAGATTCATCAGCTATATGGGAATTAATTAACAGCATACTAGAGTTGCGTAGACAATCCAGAAGACCATAATTGATCTGTACTAGTGAAAGTCCATGAACGCGTCCTCAGTGCATGTGTTTGACCCTGTATAAGACCCAATCAACCCCCTTAAATTGAATCCATGAACCGTACACGGGACTAGCGTAGATAATCGAAAAAGTCACTAGCCTATGATAGATAAGCATCCATGAGCAACACATTTGTTCAGCCATCGAGTGTATTTGAGCGTTTGAGTGTATTGATAAGCAGTAGCAAGCATTTTTGAGCATTAGCGAGTAGCAGAAGTTTCTTTAACGAGCGGCCACTATGATAGAGTAAGATGCATCAGGAACCATGATATAGAGCCAGCAAAAGTGTATTTTTGAACGATAACATTAGTTATATGTACTTTGATATCACCCAGACGCAGTTATATCTTTTAAGAATTAAGAATAAAGAGTAATAAAAGTATAAGAGAGTTTGTAGAAGAAGAGATAAATAATGAAGAAAAAAAGGGAAAAGAGGGAAAAGAATGATGATCTCTTTTATAGTTTTTTGTTTACGTGAATCATGTTATTTAGGCTGAAAAAAAAAGACTCATTCCTTCTTTCTCCAATAATGTATGAATAAATAAATAGCTCATTCTCTATCTTATCAAAATTAGAGCATACCCGAACGTTCTTCCTTTTTTTAGTTTAGATTTTCACACCTCCTTTTTTTTTTCTGATGCCGCTTGTTTACATAAAGTAGACCTCTCACACACAGATAATTTTTTTTATTATGATTGCTTCACTTTTCTTATTTCCAATACGCGTTTTTCTATTTTTCTAGTCGCTTTCTTTAAGAATGAATAAAAAATGCAAGGTGAGAAATAAATGTACTAGGGAAAAGGTTGAGAGGAGGACAGCATCCTTTAAAAATGCAGCTGATAGTAAACAAAAAATAAGGTTTTATCAAAGAACACTAGACTGTCGATTCTATGGAACGCATGCAATTGATTCCATTACAGTTGTTGTTTGTCAAATCAAAGGAAGTCAATCATGATTGATTTGTCTCATAAAAGTAATAATGAGTTATTATTATTTTTTTGCTAAAACGAACCAAAATCAAATTGTCCTAACATCCATGTATCAAAACCTGTTTATCAAGCATGAAAAATAGATGATTGAGTTGTTGGTCTAGGAAAACATAAGAATATGTAATGTTTTTATTTTTAGTGCACATGAAAAAAAGTAAAAGGTGAAGTGTTTATTCTCTATTCCCCCTTGCTATATCCTTATACTTTTCCCTTCTGCTTGCGAAATGTAGATTAGCATTAGCGACGGTTGTGATTGTGATAGATTTAATGACTATACGTTCATTTTTATAGTAAAGCAATGGATCTTCCAAGTCTGCATAAAGTATTTCAAATGGCGCTCGAAATAGGATGGATTGCTAAGGTACGTGGCATACTTTATACTGTCCCTTATTATCATGGGTAGTGTGATGGCAGAGCGGTTCACCACTGTAATAGCGAATATTGTCATTTAGTTGATCAAGTGTAGCCTTTACTTTGTTCACCTTTATAGTTAATACTGTCAAGCATACTTTACTTGTAAACACAACAGTGCATGCATTTGATATTCGTTTTATTCATGATCAAGTTTAATATTGGTTCATTTCATTAAAGGGAAAAGACGTTCTAATCGAAAGCTCAAGCTCATTTGTTTATTTTTTAGCTGATAACTTTTTTCTGATTTGGTCGACGAAATAAGCTCGAGCTCAGTTGCCACCTTGGGCCAAAGCTATTTTCAATTTGGCTGGACCATCCTATGAATACCCATGTTTAACTGTACTAGAAGCTGGCGCCTTGGCTGGCATCGCAGTGATAAACTCAGCTATCCACATGTGGACGACCATCATCTTACACACACAGCCGCTTGAATCTTTCTCTTTTCTATTGATGATCCAGTTTCCTTTTACCTGAACAAGCTCTCACATGCGTCCTCCCCAAAGCCATCAACGATGTTTGTCAGATGAAAGCAATGGTGAATAGTCATTATAGATTCTTGAGTGTCTTAACTACACACTACACATCCAACCACTTCTTCAAGATACTGATCAAGGGCCGTTTTCATCCTCTGGATCTCGTCTTGACAAAGGTTCATATAGTTCATATAATTCAGAAATTCACCATGGCAATACTCAAGATTCTTTTTCCCTCTCCTCAGTTTGTCCTGACTCTTTGAGTAGGCGTCCATAAGCTCTTCAGATTTCTTTTTGTATTCTCAATAGACAAAAGTAAAAATACTTCTCTTTTTTAATAAACTCTTGTCTTTTAACAATAAACAACAGCCATAAATGAAAATCAGAAAGTTCGTTTTGTTAGTATTCCTTTTTCTTTTTTTTTTTTTTTTTTTTTTTTACTTTCTAGTAAAATACAGTTGAATGAAAAGTCAACAAGAAAATAGTAACCAATACTGATAAGCGTTGGATTTGCGAGTAATGTAAAAACAATGATATTTTATTATATAATAGCAATGTATCATAATGGTTTATTGGTTTATGTTTACAAATAAAATGCATAGTTTGTATATTTATTATGGCGACTATCAAAAAAAAATTAACACACATTTTTTATTATTGATTACTTGTGATTGACAAGGGCCGAAGACTTGATAATTTTAACATGGCAAGTTAAACATGTTTATTTTCAAAAAATTAAAAAAATGCCATACTGGCTGAATCCAAGCTGCTTTTAATAGAATGTAGCGCTCAGTCTCATTTTCTTTACTTGTTGTTCTGCTCCCTGACGATCCTGCAATCTTTTGATGCGAATTTCACGGGTTTTAGTCATTGTGTGAAGAAAAAAATAGTTTGAAGTAGAAGTGATGTGGAAGAAAAGTTGCTTTATTTTTTGAATGGACGAAGCATTAGTAACTCCAACTGTATTTATTATGGCGACTATTGAAAATAGAATAAAATTAACAAATCAGGCACATCAAGATGACTGGATTTTTTTTACCTCACAATATTCTGCGTATTGCTCATAAATATCCACTCCCAAGAATCTGCTTAGGGAAGTCCTGGGCGTCAAGTTTGGATCTACTATCGGTTGTCTTTCTCTGGGCATGGTTGTAGGTCTCTTTGGACTGAGTGCGCTCACTAAGAAGCCGCCAGCGCGTTTGATTGTAGGCTTTCCATTGACCATAGATCTATTCACTCTTTCAATTGCCATCCTCGTCGATTCTCCTATACGGTCTCTTGTATTTTCTGCAGAGTATTCAATGGATTTCTTTAGCATGTCTTCAAACGTGTTTGGTTTTTTCCTCTTTGCTTCTTTCTCTTCTTTTTCTTTTTGCAGCATTTCTGCAAGAGATCTCTTCTTTGATTCTTTCTTTGGCTTCTTTTCTGTCTCATCTAAGAGTATAATGCTTAGTATGGTGTATACACCTTTCTTTCTGGTTTTATTACCTTTTGTTTCTACCCCAAGGTTAACAAATTTTGCAACACTATCCACATACATCTCCATCCATTCATCATGATATTCTTCACGCAGATGCTTCATGAGATCAGTTAGGTCGTTCTTAAACCTATAAATATGTATATGAGTAATTGTTTATGGATGTTAATTGAGGATAATACCATCTTTCTAGCATAAAAAAAAAGTTAAGCTCATACTGATCCACTTCATCAATAATATCGTCAACCTTTGATACTACATCAAGAAGAGACGTTTCACTAAAAGTGATGGCGAAATGGGAGCGAGCGTGCTCTGTTAATTCTCTCTGCAGGCGTTTGTTCTTTTCACTATCTGATAATGGACTTGTCATCGCTAATTTTGCCATAAAGCAGTAAATGATTGTTTGAAGTCGAAAACTGAAAAAGAATAAGTTAGTCTTGAATTTCCATTTTGTCGATCTATCACACATACTCTGTAAGACGTAGTAATCGTAACATCTTTTCATCAAATCTTGGTTCTTCACTTATTTCTCTGACCCGTTCCCACCATTCGTAGAGATATCTTTGTTCTTTTGATAATGAAGGAGAGTATTCTAGTTGTTTACCGTTCATGATGTCAACAGCATGTCTTGTTTCGATATGATCTGAATCTCTTGCCACAGTTCTCATTGCTTCAATTATTTCTTCATGTGTAAATCCTCTTACTTTTATGATGTTCTCAATAAGTTCATGAATTATGCGAATAAAGAGCTCAAACACTTTCTAAAAATGCGGATCAAATCAATAAGTTGGCTCACGCTTTGTCTACCTGACTTACCGTCCTTTCAAATAGTGTTTCCAAGTATAGGTCATAGAGCATTCTTTTAAATTCTGGTATCGTCTTTGGCAGATTGATAGTTAGTTCTTCTTCTTCGTTTTGGTCATCAGATTTTTGTTTCATCTGATTGGGATTAACACTGCGTTTAGTTTCTTCTTCTTTTTGGGTATGCATCATCATCAAGTGTTTTAGTTTTTCACTGGGCTCAAGCTTGAGCGATGACTTTTTCTTGATCGATGACTTGCTAATGTTTGGTATTTGCTCGCCTGAAACAGAGGATATAGACGGCATGAAACAGGTTATAGGTTCAGAAGGTACAGCGAGAATTGGCTTTGGAGCAGGAACGGTTGAAGTATTTAGAAAGCGCATGACGGCAGTGTTCTTGGTATATGGTATAATCGCTACAATGATTGGGTTGGTATACGTATCATCAACTGGGACCAGTTCAGCTATTCCGACTTTGCCAGTTGAGTGAATGATTTGAAGGATTTCTGTAAAGCAATCAAGATGGCCATTGTCTGTATCGGGTACCAATAAGAGGTCACTGTTTAATTCGTCATCTTTTGAATCCGTTAACCAGGACACCTTGAACTGGGATCGCGAGATAGCTGGATGCATTCTTATATGTGAATATGGTGTTAGATTGCGAAGGCTTTGGGTATCATGTGTCGTGTTGAATGGGTAAAGTAAAAAATGTCCAATATATCGATTCTTCACAGTTCGTGCTGGTCCTCTCCACAGATTAAAACAATGATCATGGAAGACAGAGCTCATCTCCAGAAGAAACGGTATATCTGGCTCATCATCTTGCTTATCTTCTGGTGGTTGTTCTTGTTGTTGTTCTGCTGTCAATAATTGAAAATTCATTGGACTTAGTAGCGCCTCAAGTTCTTGATGATAATGAGAGCTGAATTTGTTATAATCTTGAATCAGTGAATTGAATAGAACATATCTTCCACCAAACTTTTGCAGACAAAGTTGAAATCCACGACCAAGTAGATTATCAAACATTTTTTGCTTCAGCTTGTGTCTGTCAAACTTTACATCTGCGTCAATTATGCTAAATGATATTCTATTCGCTTCGAAATTTGCAGAAAATTCATCAATGAAATCTTTCTTTATAGACAGAAATATATTTGCTGCACCGTGTAGTGAACCCATCAGGCTAGGTTGCTCAGGCTGCTGGAATAAAGAGAAAGAGTTCAGACTAGACAGGGAGTTAGGTAGTGACATGATGGTGAATATGTAGTTTTTTGATTTTCTGCTTTGGGAGCTTGCTGTATTATCCCATGATAAGCTTTGAAGCACTGACCTGATGGCTTCTTTCATGCGCTCATATGGTCTGTATGATTCACTAACTTCAGCAGTATAGCCAGGGTATCGTTTGTATTCTTCAGTTAGGTAATCTTTTAACTCAGGGAGCTTATTAAAGCTATGAAGTTGGATATTCATACGGTCAGTTAATGTGGTCAGTGAGCTAAAAAAGGCAAAGCTCCAAAACAGTGAGGAAGATATCAGTTGAATGTTGTAGTAGAAGATTATTCTTTCCATAGCCATCTTGAGTTGATCCATGGTGAAATTGTCTTTTATAAAGCTTTGAATGTCAATTAGAAAGATGACATTTGATGATTCAGTCATTGGATTCATTTTTAGATAAAAGAATAAAGAAACAAAAAAACGCCAAAAAAAAAGAACGTTTAAATAATGCTTGTTTTCACGCGTGATCGCACAGTCACATAGTCTCTCTCTCTCTCTCTTTCTCTCTCTCTTTTACATCTATGGACAGTGACTATATCAACATATCTTTTTATTTTCTCATAATGCATGCTTGTTTTTATATAGGATGTGATAAAAACACACTTGTAGTTGCATAGGGAGTGTTCATTAAATATATATTACCTGTCTTTTTTAAATGCGCGTTATTATTTTACTTCTTTTTTTCTTTCTTCTTTTTAATTAATTCAACAATGAACTTTGAAGAAGAGCATAATTCAAAACGTCCTCGACTGGACAATGTCATTTCGCAGCCCCCATTTAGCAACATCTTGACAACATCTACTGGACACATGAAGAACCATTCAACATTATCTGACCGAACAATAACAGTGCATAACCTGAGACGTAAATGATTGAAATATATGAAAAACTAGTATATTGACATCAGAGCATAGTTCATAAACTTCAACTGTCTACTGAATACGAGCATAATGCATGGAACACTCTAAAACAGGCGATCAAGGCGATCAAGCGTCAAGAGTGTCCACAGGAAAGTCTTGAGATATTGTATCAAGTAAGAATAATCATATACTTGCGACATACATGCACACAACTTATTCTTTAGTCCTGTGAGTGTCTATGTCAATATGATAAAGCTCAGGAGTTATACGATTTACTTCATACGGAATGTCTTGAGCTTGTACAGAACCAATGTCACGAATTAAGTCGGTATGTGGGACCTTATATAAAACAAACGAGAGAAAGGGGTTATTGAACTAGTTGAAAAAAGAAATCTTGATAGTGATGAACATGATTATTTAAACAAGGTCAACACAATATGGAGAAGTTACTGTGATCAAGTGGTAATGAGGACATATCATTTCATTGTAACCATCTTACATATCCTACGCTAGTCTCAAATTAAAAGTCTCCTTCTCTATCTCGATCGCACTTTCTCATTAAATGCAAAGGGAGGTTCTATCTGGACCATGTCTATGGATCTGCTTCGATCTAGCTTTTTAGAGCATGAACAGATACGACAAAAGATGCTTTCAAGCATATTGGAATTGATTCGAATGGAAAGAATGTCTGAGGAAATTGATGTGCCTCTGTTGCAGTCTATTATTCGCATGCTACTTGATCTAAACCTATATCATACCGAGTTCGAACCGGGATTACTTGTGGCGACTAGAGAGTTTTATAAGGCTGAAGGTGATAGTCTGATTAATTCATGGCCAATGGGTGACTATCTTGATCATGTATCTACCCGGGTTCATCAGGAGTCAATTCTAAGAGTGAAGCGATACTTTGATAAATCGACCAAGGCACCCTTACAAGCAATTGTAGAAGAAGAATTGCTGACGAAACGAGTGACAGACATTTTGGATAGATGTAAGCTCCCCCTTTAGAGTTGATATAAAAAGCTATATATATATATATGCTGATATTATATATAGGCTTCAGCTACTTTCATGAAAACTATCTGGTCGATGAATTATCCTTGCTATACAGACTTTTAAAAAAAGTGGGACAGTTGGACATATGTGCCAAATACTATATAAATTATGTCAAGGTAACTCATAGAGCTCATTCACTGCTGGCAAATGACTAAATGCGGTATTTTATATAAAGACAAAGGGTTCTTCTATACTCTGTGATCGATTACCAGTACAAGAAAAGATGAACATTCTATCTACATTCAAGAAAAAGAATGAATACATAGTTGATCACAGTTTTGAAGGCGATAAACGATTTGTAGATGGATTAAAGGATGGTACTGGATACTTTATTAATCTCAAGGAAAACAATGTTGTTCGATTATTAGCCAAGCACGTCGATAACGTGTTGAAAAGCGAGAAATTTGATGAAAAGCAGTTGGATCAATGCATCTTTGCCTTTCATCATCTCCAAAGTAAGGATGTGTTCGAGGCTTTATACAAGAAAGATCTTGCAAAACGACTGTTACTGGATACAACTAATAAGAGTGGGGAAAAGGTGATGCTTGCCAAGATGAAAAAGGAGTGTGGAGCTGCGTATACAAGTAAGTTGGAAGGAATGATTCGAGATATAAAGCAGTCAAACGAGATGATGCAAGAATTCAACGTAAGTTTTTATAAACACTCTTATAAAAAAGCAATGTAATGAATGGTCCTTTAGGAAACGGTTCAGCTGCATACACCCTTACAGTTAAATGTCAATGTGTTAACACATGGGTTCTGGCCATCGTATACGTCTGTTAAGGTGGATCTGCCACACCATTTACAACAAATAGAAGATATTTATACAGAGTTTTATATGCAAAAGTATCCAAGGAGAAGATTGACGTGGCAAAACCCACTAGGTGTATGCGAGGTGTATGCAAATTATCCAAAGGTATAATGCATATATACATATATCATTGAAAGACACATTAACCATATCTATCAGGGGCCCAAACGTATCACCCTGACATTATTACAGACAGTTGTCTTGCTCTTATTTAATGATAAAACGCGTCATTATTTATCATTCACAGATATTTTGTCATTTACATCATTAGGTAATCTATATATACACACACAGAGAGATGATAATTCTTATATAAACATGAATGAACTCTAGATGAACTTGAGCTTAGACGTGTACTGACATCACTCTTATGGAATGAATACTCTCTACTTCGAAAGGAACCTATAGATCAAGAAATCAAACCAACGGATCTGTTCTATTTTAATGATAATTTCACTTGTTCTAGCGATAATATTAAAATGACCACAGCAACCTTGAATGAGGTCATCGAAAAAGACGCGGAATTAGACAAGACAGTCTTATTGAGTAGAGAACAACAGATAGATGCAGTAATTGTAAGGATCATGAAATCAAAGAAACAACTCGGTCATGGCTTATTATTAAGCGAAGTAACACGTCAAGTTAGATTTCCGGTTACTGTAAGTTTGAACAGAATAATCATTACTGTTACTGATTTGTGTTGCATAGGCACAGGATATCAAGAAGCGTATAGAAGTGCTCATAGACAAGTAAGTCACAATTTGTTGTTAAGATGGTATCTTATATTCTATTCTTTAGAGAATACTTGGAGCGTAATACAGCTGATGATAGCTATACTTACTTGACATAGCCTCTTTTTTCTATTAAATCGTTACATAGTATGAATCTCGAAATAAATGGTTTTAATTGGATGTTCAGACATTAAGTTTGGGCGAATGAAAATCAATTTTTAGTACTAGTTACCGTTTTTAGGCAAACAGTCATTTGGGTTCAGATGATTTGCTTACCTTTTTTGGATGATTATCGAAAGACATCAAATTGTTAAAATATGTGTATAATGTAATGCTTTGGAATTATACAAGAAAAGAGCTCTTTATAAAAACTCAAATACGTGTATTTTATGCTTAATATATTGGTGAGTACAATGTTTCTTTACATCAGCATTTGTTTTGTAGCATTAATTGCCAATAAAACGACAGCAGATTGGCGTCACTGGTGCTCTGTTCGACAAGTTAGAACAAAGAGAAAAGAAGGAGGATTGCTGGTGACTCACGTTAGTGGGTTTAACACTTTTAAGGTGAAATTTGCAAAAGTAATATTAGATATTAAGAGTTTTGGGAAAGGTGTGTCAAGAGTGCCAAGGATGAGAAAGGATGCTTACTTATATTAGGCTCAACAAGCTCAGAGCTGTGGGATGCTTTAGAACCGAGATGATATTGATGCTGTATTTATTTTCTAACATAACCTTTTCGCCATCCTTGCCGCGTTTAATATTGCTGTCTTGTACACAGTTTTTAGCTATGTATTCTTTTTTTAATTCGCATCAAAAAACTCTGTTTGTCTAAAAACTAAATTTTAATTCGCTCAAAAATCATTTCCGACCGTCTTAACTTGAGTTAAAAAAACTGTAAATGCTCTTTGGTCCCTTTTCTCTTCAATACCAATAAAAATCAAAAAAATGTCAAATGAACTATCAAGTTCCCATTCTTCACCGGAACAAAAAGTCTTGATCAAGGCAGAACAAGTAATCTAGATTGTGTTTATCAGTCAGTTATTAACTTTGTTTAAAATAGTACACTGATTTAAAAGCAGACATTAATATAGGCAATTATGACAGAGCATTACAAACCTTTGTATCGCTGTAAATATAACATGTAATAAATCATCATGTACTCACTTTAAATGTATATAGGCAGTCAAATGACTATAGAAACCCAGCATTTCAAGCATTTGCAGCTGAAGTTGCAGAAAACTTGGACCCTCAAATGGAAACAGACTTGAGCAGTAGGTTCTTTGTTATAGAGAAAGAAAGAAAGAAAGAAAAAAAAACTCTTACAATGTATTATAGAATTCTTTGCATCTTTACCATTTGTATTACAGTCAAATATAATTGATTTCGCCAAAGGTGAAAAAGTTTAAAGAAACGAAAACACACAACTTACTTTTATTTCTCACTGTAGAACATTTCCAAGGTAATGGTGATTACATCAAGATATTCAATATTCTATTTCAATATATCAAAAGCTATCCACTTCATGCGTACAAATACTTGGTAAAGAAAAGTATGTATGCAATATACGAGCTAACGCTTGATAGATCGAAGCTATCAACACGCTGATTCTAAGCGCGCAAAAGATGGAAGGAGAAGAGAAGCAACGATTGATAAAGACATTGGTGACAGAACTATTCCCTCGCTTATGCGATTATAAACTGCTACTGGTCAGAAGAGACATTGTACCCTCTGTGAGAAACACAAATGAACCTTTGATCTGTTTACCATATAACCTATTTGAACAATTCTTATTACTCGGTCAACGATTCTATATCAAGCAGCACAAGTGGAAAGAGGCA
The DNA here is from genome assembly GCA_025529335.1 of Rhizopus sp. PT2906. Lineage (NCBI taxonomy): Eukaryota > Fungi > Mucoromycota > Mucoromycetes > Mucorales > Rhizopodaceae > Rhizopus > Rhizopus sp. PT2906. The sequence goes on along the minus strand of JAMYHX010000200.1, from coordinate 4,694 downwards.
ACACAGTTCACCTGCAGCATGCTCGCAGCCTGTGGGTATAAAGGACTGGATGATGAAAACTATATATCACATCATGATTTGCGTCTTCAGTATCTTAAAGAACACCGAAATACGGTCAGAGTGGACAGAGAAGAGCTTGAAGTAGATGCGCTGAGTGTGGATGATTTTGTTGTCTTGGTAACTGTGATGTGTGAATATATGGCAGCCAGCTGCCAGTTTGTCCAGTTTGGCTATGATTATTACAGAGCAGTGTGTGGTATGAATGGTGAGAACACAGACGATGAAAAATCCTGTTTGATTCCTATCTGTATCTTTCAACCCAACAATAACAATAAGCCGGGAACTGGTAATGACAAGACTACGATTGATTTCTCAGAAGATACCCAGATGACAGCGAGAAGGAAGCGACCTAGATTGGACTATGCTGAAGATAATGAAGAAGAAAAAATAGAACAAGAACGGAATCAGGGCTTGAATTCGTACTGTGTCAAGGGTGTTGATGACACTCTACATATCTTGAGCCAAGCAGGTGATTGTTTACGGCATATTGTGGAATTGTGGCAATGGGCATCAGATCGTATACCAGAAAATGAACTCGTAGATCATTTTGGAAATTGGGAACAAGGTAAACAAATCATGTGCACAAAACAGAAATACTTATTACTTTTTAATAGAATTATGTAGAGTCATTGAATCATATAAACTACCATTTGATATGCATAATGCTGTCTTACTTGTCAGAAGTGATTTGGCTCTTTCATCGGTAATTTTCATTCTAAAAAACCGCCACCTTGACTCATCTATCAGTAGCCATCTGTTCCTGGTAATTTGGCAAAAGCACTTGAATTATCACAGAGTATATGTGATCGTATTGATGCCCAAAGAAGAGAAGAAAAGACGCATGGAGAAAGCGTTGATGCGGATATTCCTTTAATGTTTACCTTTCGAGTGCTTTACAACATTGGTATCATCTATTTACTCGTGGGTAGTTTACAGGTAAAATGACAAGGCATGCAAAGATAAGAGCTGACCATGAAAGGATACTATAGCAATCGACCCTTGAAATTGCCATCATTCTTTCTGTGTTCCCTATTCCTGATGAATTAGAAGAAAAAGACTTCTTGATGGATGAAATTGACTGTTGCACAGTAGCAAATATATTTCATGGAAGAGAGTTTGGCCTTATGAGAGTCACACAGGAAGGATTGGTAGTTCGATGTATAAAGCACTTGGTGGTGGGTCTTGACAACGAATCTGAACAAAAGGGTGGCATGGCGTCAATTGATTCTGCCTTACGCTGGGACGAAAAAGCAGGCAATATGATTGTGATGATGCAGTATGGGTGGCCATATTGGTATAAGCGAACGAACCTTTGGCAAAAGATTATCAGCAAGATTAGTGAAAAGCGAATTTTTAAGAATAGAGAATTTTTAGAATACTTGTATGGTAAGCACTCGTGTCGGATGGTTATTTTCAAACTGTTACTAAATAATACAATTATAGTATCTGATGTCCTGAACGCTATTCTCCAGTTACATTTGACAGCAAAGGTGACTATGGATATCATACCACCTGAATTTGCTCTGCGTGGAAGTTATAAACATTTGGTAACATCAGAAAACAGTAGCAGAAACACGACAAACACAAATGATACACCAAGCGATCAGAGCAACGAAGCTCAAAATGAAGAGGATCATGAAATTGCTACTAGACGACATCTGCCCTTATACCAACCGACATTTGCGAATACAATATTACCTAGCACGTCCATGTCGCCTTCATGGTACTCTGCTTCGACACAAAAGAATTCCTTTGCGCAATGGATGTCACCTTCTTTTTATTATAGTCGTCCTGCTACCTCCGTCATTCTACCAGATGCTGAAGAACGTGGTCCGAATGATGATGGCCAAACCGCCGAGACGAAAGGTACCTATGTGCCTCGAGAGATGGTCACTCGATGCTTGGAATATAGAATCAGAAAGTATCCACCCAAGATCACTCCTCAGCGTATGAGACATGTCCTACAAAGATTTCTCAAGAACATGGTCTTGAAAGCAAATGAGGAATCTTGATCCCTTATATATATATATTTTTATATATTATAACTTGTATATACATTTTATTTCAGAACTTATTCGCATACAATTTAAAATTAATAACAATTACACTTTAGTTGGTTATCAATCTTTTTCTTTATATTTAAAGACAACATTATCTTTTGAGATATATAAAAAAGAAAAGACTTGTATAAAGTGTATATTCTAATAGTATTTAACTTTTTCATGCCTCTTTTTCTTTTTCTTTTTCTTGCAACCATGTGCTGTATATGTTAATAAAGCATATGTTCTGTTGTACAACAAGCAAGATCTAATATAGCCTCCCCCCCTTTTCTTTCAGTCATTCTATATTTCTATGGCAACACAGCAACAACAACAACAACAACAAAACTTGACTTGGCCTGCTTCACACGATCCTATAGACAATAACAGTACTCAATCTGAAAATGAAGAATGTCTTGATCTCATCTCATTAAATGACCTCAGGCAAGGCGAACTGTATATTATTAAAATTAAATTGATAACAATCGCCTTATTTCAAGGTATATATATATATATATATATATATATATATATATTATGGGTGTATCATTATTGACCATTCTTTTAATAGGATGGCATGATGAAATGTGTTGCTTTTATGTTTTACGTAAACAAAACAAACAAAGATCATACAAAGCCTTATTATTCATTATTTAGGGACTGATTTATCTGATATGTCAAGATGGTGTGAAGCAAGGTATGCATTGTGTGATGACTATCTGTTTTCCCCCCGAATCTCTTATGCTTAGAGAATGATATCAACATAGATACTTACCAAACAATTTTGACGCGTACTATGCGTTTGATCATGCTGGAAATCCACCCATTCACTTATGGACAAAGCAATTAAAGACAGCTATACCCTACAACTGGTTCAGTATATTTGAAGAAGCCAAAAGGATGCAGCGATGGTGGATTCAATCCTACTTGGAGTCAGACGCCATGTTGAACTATTATGAAAAATCGCCGTCATCTTACGAGTATTCGATCACGACGACAGATTATAACTCACGACTGAATGGCAGTAAGGAAGATGAAGGCTGCGAGGACGTGTACGAGGACAAGACGCTCCAACAGGAATCAACTGTAGCTCCTGTTTCGTCTAACGTGATACCCTTTCCAGATGCAATAGAGATTCAGCATGACCACATGAAATACCATACATCATTACCACGCACTTCATCCCTTCCCTCCAACCGACAAGACGAGACATTAAAAAATCACAATATGCCTCAGAATACTGTTACAGACAATGAGGAAAGTGTTAAACCAGAGAGAAAGAAATTGACAAACAGAAAATCATGGTCATCACTCTTTCTAAAGAAGGAGAAGTCAAAGAAAGCACAGAACGAAAGCAAGAGGAATGTATCCAGAGAGGCAAGACATACGCTACCTGCCTACGCCACTAGTAGAGAGATGCAGTATGCGGATAACATAGACTTTAATTAATTTAAACTACAACACTAATAATGTAACTGTCTTTTGTACAAAGTTTCGTTCTTTATTGGAATTGACCTTGACAATATTTCCGTAAATTTAAGGTCGTAGAGGTTGTATAGCTTTGAACCATACACGGTTAATATGTTCAATTAGGCTGAATTACTATATAATATATTGCTTGATCAAGGATTCGAGAATGATATCCATACAAAAATAATGAAGAGGCAATGCTTCTATTAACCTATTGATTTGATGAGCCTGAATATGCCTCATCTCTGGGTTAATACACGAACTTTTGATTAAAGCTCCATAACGACGCTCTACGGACGAACTTGCATAAGATAGTATACGTTTAAACAGATTTTTATTTAAATAGTTAAAATCACTAATGGGCGCACGATTGTAATATTACATCTTTCCCGCCCGAGGCAGTTCATAGAGTAAGGATAGCGATGACTAAAAAACCCTTTTGGGAGCGCTTGACAAGCTTTTGTTCTGCATTCATAAAATCCATTTTCATTAATTCCATTGTAGTTTGGATTCCTGTGAGCTCCTCAGTGTTAAGTTGGTCAACGATGCGTAATAAATGTGTGACTGTATCTATTGGCATTAGTACAGTTCTGATGCTGTGCATATCTTTAATATAGTAACTTAAGTGATTTAGAAAAAGTGTTTATTTTTAATATAAAGACAATAGTTAAAGTCATTTTAAAAATTTATTTATTTATTAAAGATTATTTCCAAAAGTCAATGCTTTGCACCAAAGAAAACTTAAAAGAGAAGAAAAAAGTTAGCAACGGTGCCAAAGACTCCTAAAGGCTCTGATTGCTGCTGTGACGACATTCTTCAGGTCGGCCATTGACCATCAGATCATCAAATACCAAGCAGCCTGCAAAGACCCGCAGTAGCAGACGTACCGTTGGGGTATGCATTAGCTGAGCCTTGTCAATTGTTAAACTAGCTTATGTGCCCCACCGCGCCAGCCAGACAGCAGGAAGAGTTTGACTGGATTTCCTCCTTATCAAGGGAGCTATTTTTTGTCCCGTGCTGTTGCCATCCCTCCCAAAAATTTGCAAGTATTGGTATTCCCTGATATTGAATTCTGGAAGGAGAAGTTTGACAACAATGATGGAGTACAAGAAGATATTGCTGGGC